>JAPMOR010097889.1:40946-78754 GCA_026543865.1 Argiope aurantia | reverse complement strand
TATGAAAATATTGAAACAATACAGAAAAAAACATAATTTTTAGTTTTGTAACTGAATTACATAAAATAATGTAATCTATAGACGCTATCTCATTGTTATTTAAGTAATTCTATTCGTTCTGTTGTCTCATACAGTATGTAAGATTGCGCATAATCCTGTAATTATCAGTTTTTCATTTCTGTATAGTAGTTTTTTGTTTTTGCTTTTTGCTTCATTATAATTTGCATCATTTTTTAATTTTATTCTCTTCGACAATAGATATTTGATGCAGGAATATAAGTCACCTGTCAATAAAAAAATAAAAAAAAATACTTATTTTTTTTAATATGTGAAAAAACAGTCGATATTGTGCATACATCATGTTGGATTGTATTATCTTCAAGCAACAACTTAATTTTGCCGATTTCATGAGAGTCAATATGTTTTCTCTTTTCATAAATTAAAATTTGTCTGTAAATAATTCACAAAAATACG
This sequence comes from Argiope aurantia, assembly GCA_026543865.1. Taxonomy (NCBI): domain Eukaryota; kingdom Metazoa; phylum Arthropoda; class Arachnida; order Araneae; family Araneidae; genus Argiope; species Argiope aurantia. Next base: position 78,280 of record JAPMOR010097889.1, on the reverse strand, counting down.
GTCTTCAGATGAAAAATTTTCTGATCTATTTTTAAGTTCTTTTGCTAATTTATGCAAATTTCGATATGCAGCTGAAATTATTACATTCAATTATTGTTTCAAAATTTCACTGATTTACCGACTTAAAAGGGGAGGTCACGAGGTTGAAAATTCAGTTCGGGATGAGATTTAACATAATGATAGTATACATTTTGAAACTTCATTCACGAAAATATTAAAGCGCAATGGTCAGTGTCAGTCAATTTCGAGAAAATGTCCCTAAAGCTTTTTGCATAGCTTATATACTAATAATGTGTGATGGTTTGTGAAGCGCGAATAGTATATGGTCAAGGCGCTGATAGTATTTTTGAGCCCTGGATTTGGTCCTGGGCCAACGTTTTTTTTATATATATTTATTTATTTATTTCTTTTAATTTATTTCAAATTAATTTAACAATTTACAAACAGTTTAATTAATATGTATTTATTTATTTTTATTTTTTAATGCAAATATAAATATTTATTCTCCTAATTCTTGGAATAAAATTTAATTTTTAGAAGAAAAACAATGATTAATATGGATGCATTTTCTAAATATTCAAAATTACTTAAATTAATTTAACATTTTAAAGATGGTTTTAATTAATATGATACTAAACTTTATATAGAAAAATAAATGTCTTTCCCCTTAATACCAGAATTATAATTTTTTAAAAATATGATATGAAAACGTTTTTTCTACTAAAATTTATTTAAATAAATTTACAGACGGTTTTAATTAATATGAGTTTTTTTATCAATCAAAAATGAATGTTTTAAAAATAAATATCCCTCCTGATTAAATATTCATTTACTTCATATTTGAATTATAATTTTATTTTTAAACAGTAAAATAATTGCATGTATCATTTAAATGGTGATAAATGTTAATTAAAATACTAACATCATAAAAATATTTCATTAATTTTTTATGTCATACAAGAAAGGAAATAGATTGGTAATTATCATAGAAACATTTCATACAAGCTAGATATATTTTGACATCTTGCAATATTCATAAATAATGATTACCCATAAGAAAAACCTGAAAGGAATAGATAAAAAAATAAATTTAAAAAATCTTCATTTAACTTTATTTTTTTTTCTTCAAAAAATAGGTAGTTCTCAAAGCACATCGTATGCTACTAAAACCTTTGATCATCTGCCTGTGCATTCCATAACTTAACACCTGCTTTCTAATTTTTCTTTTCGATCATTAACATTTTGAATGTTTGCCGATATAATTTTATTTATTTCAGCTGCTCTCTAATTCCCGATATAAATGCAGTTTCGTTGAGATAATAAATAATTTATCTTTATTAAAATCCAAAAATTTAATACTTTTAATATTTTTTAAGTTAAAAATAGTTATTTTGAAATAGTTTTATTGTTAAAATTAGATTCATAATTATTTTAACTCTTGAAATTATAGTTATAATTCAAGAACAATATACATAAACTTATTTTTTTTTTCAAAAAATAAGTTATAACTTACTTATTAAGTGAAAGTACGTTTATTTTATTATATAAAAATGAGTATCATATAAAAACCATCTTTAAATTGTTAATTTAATTGAATTAATTCTGAATAATTTTAAAAATTGCATTCATACTTATAATTATTTTTCATCTAAAAATTCAATTTTATCCAATAATTACAAGAATAAATATTAATTTTTGCAAGAAAAAATTAAAAACATTAATTAAAACTGTTGATAAATTGTTAAATTAATTTGAAATAAATTAGAAAAAAAAAAGTTAGCACAGGATTGAACTCCGGTCTCCTAATTTCTCTGCTAGTGTCTTCACCACAATACTAATCCACGGCGACACCTTATTAGTATATAAGCTATGCACAAAGTTTAAAGGCTAATTTCTCCTAATGACTGGTTGTGCTTTAATATTTTTTGAGAGAATATCCTAAATGTATATTACTATTATACTAAACCTCATCCCGAACTGAATTTTCAACCTCGTGCCCTCCCCTTATTAGCAGAAATCTAGGGAAGGAAAATGTCTTATTCTCCTTCACTATGCCCTCATGAAAATCAAATTACGTTTATGACATTCGATTTAAATTAAAAATAATCTCTTTTCTCAGCAAAAAAAATTCATCACCTAAGGAAATCTTAATTGAACTTCTAATAATAACCGGCTACAAAAACATTGTTGTATTAAATATGGTGCGCATAAACAAAATAAAGGCTAATTGCTAATTGCTAATATTACTATTATTGTAATGTTTGATTTATCAGTATAATTTTTAAAATATTCAAAACAAGTTTAATTTTTACAAAAAAAAAACATCATAAATTTTATTTTGAATTAGTTTTAAAAAAATTACCAGTGATTGGAGAAGTTAGATTTTAAGCTTACTATGCTTAGGAAAATTCAAGAAAAAATAAATCAATATAATTTATTATGAATGGGAATATGTATAACCATCAAATAAGCTTTAAGAAATGTCTTATTCTTTTGTCATTAATGAACTCAACTTTTAAATTTGAAACGAAAAAAAAAGGAATTAAAAAAACTGATGCGAAAGACCCATATGTTTAATTAAATTAGAAAGAGTGTTTCATTTTTTTTCCTTGTTTTTCGCTTCAATTATTTGGGATTGAGATGGGAAAGGGTCTCAAAAAATCTAGGGCACTTACAAGAACAACATTAAATGTTTTAATCAGAAAGAAAAAAGAGCCTTCTTCAAAATAAATTGGAAAATAAATGTGTTTCCTTATTAGCAGTAAACTCCTTAATTCCAACGTAGGCGTCAAGTATAATTACAGTAATCATCGAAGATTTGTTATATTTTTGGAATTTTCTAACACTACCCCATGTGAGTTTAATTTCATGAAAAAAAAAGATTAGCACATAAAAAGTAAAGGAAATAAAATTTCCAACTGATGTTAATACTATTAGTTTAATTGCATTCCGAATGAAAATGTCTATTAAATAACAACGTCATTGTAATATATTTCACTTGGCTGTCGAAAGTTTTATTTCTTTTTCTAATGCAAGAAACAAAATTAAAAAAAAATATATTTCATTGAAGAAAAAAGTTACCCTCTCTTTCTGTTTGAGTTAAATCTAATACTTTGGATTAGAATATCTCTATATTGGTTTAAATCTTATTTTTTAACAAATTTCTGTACTCACTCATATAGATATATTTTGCTATATAATCATTTATATAGGTGCATTAATAAATTATATTGTCACGTAGATACTTTAGTGCAGAACTTAATAACACACACAAGAAGTAGAGCTAAACCAATTTATTAACTGAACTCAGAACTCAGAATACAGTAACTGACAAATCTTCTGCTTTTATTCAAGCAGAGAAAGTTCCAGAATACTTTTCTGGTGACAGTAAGAAAAGTCCAGAACACTTGTCTGGTAAACGAAAGAAATGTCCAGTATCTTCTGGAACATGAAATAAAGGAAAATATAAAATCAAGGAATTAAGTAATTACATATACTATTAACCACATTGTCTTTAGCGGGATTCGAACCCAGGTCTCTTGATCACGAGACCAGTGCCATGACCATTCGGCCATGGAGATTCGACTGTTTTTCTTCAACGCGGCAATATGTTTTAAGAAATATTTTTATTTTCCCCTGATTATTTGATAATTAAACTTAGAAATAAATGAGTAAACTCTTATTTTTCTGCCTTAACTATGAAATGGAATTCGGAATAAATATCTGCTTACATTTATATAAATATATATTGCTGCATAATCATGTATAAAGTGTATTAATAAAGTATAAGCTTTTAAAAAATCTGAATTATTTAGCAATTAAACTCAGAAATAATTAAGTAGAAGTTTTTGGTTAGTTCAGTCCGCAAAAACAGTACATAAAGAAATACTTAAAATAATAATTTTAATTACATGAAATGACACACAACTTAGTTGAGGAAATGAGAATTGTCTATAGTAAAATATTTTAAAACAAAGATTTACATTTATAAACATAATTCTAAACGGTGCATAAAATGCATTGATCAAAAACCTTTTTGAGAAAAGATGAACCTCCTTCTCTTCTCTGAAGTTTTAAAACCAATTTTTTTAATTCATAAAATGATTTTAAAATATATTTCGATACATTTATAAATATAATACTAAGCCTTGCATAAAATGCATTGATCAAAATGCTTTTTGACAAGCGATGAACTTCCTTTTCTTTTTTTAGCAGAATTTTATGTTGATGTGACATTTAAATCCAATTTATAAACTATATTTTTTTAATCACCAAGAATGGTGAGTTATCTGTCACAAACTTCGAATTCAAATTGGTTAAAATATATTCCATAAGGCAAATGATAAATTGGAACATTTCAGGTTTTTATTAAATTATTTCTTGGAATTTTCCGAATTTAAATTATTCTTCCAATGATAATTTTTGTAAAATTTAAGTGAAACACTAATACATTTGTATTTTTAAAACGACAGAGGAAAAACTTCTCAATAGAAAACCGTGATGGTAAGAAATGTTACTGAAATTAGAGATAACACTGAACATAAATCTTCAGGACATGATGATGATTTCCGTGGCAGTTTAAGTTCGCTTATAATATATAGCTTTAGCAAGGGCCCCTATTCATATCATTGCATTTAATTTAAATTGTTTACACTTTTCACCAGGTTTCAGAAGAAATTATTTGTTGATTATATTCAATGGAGGGCTGATAATCAGCAGATCTTTTACCAACTGTATATTGCAGGTGAGTGGATTAAATTACTCAATGGCATTCTTAGCACATCTTGTCTTAACAATATGTGCTCATACCCTTAGCTGTGTTCTAAATTTTTACATAAAAATCCTGCAACTATAATTATGATAAAACAATACTTTTAATCTAATTATGATGTGGAGCTTATTCGCTGATTACTTTAGGGGACTTCGGGAGAATACTAGGAAATTTGTTGCTTGCCCTGCAGTTTCCTGTCTAGTAAATCGTGATTAACTCTGTAATTCTGGATTGAGTCCAAATTGGAAGCGCGTACAGTGACATTATTTTTTCTAGGTGAAAGCACAAAACTGTACTAAAATACATCGAAAATTAAATGTATTATAGGATTTTGAAGGTATATTTCATCAAATTATTAACATCTCGTTCAGGATGGAATGTACTGTTATCGAGTAAAGTGAAAACTCATTTAACGAGCATAATTTGTTAAAGAATTTTACTCGTAATGAAAAACATTCGCAAGAAAATTTATTTTTTTTCCCAGAGAAATCCATATAAAATAGGGCATTGCGTTCCATTTAGAAATGAAATATTATACAAACAAATTGATAATATAAAGTTTATTATTTCTAATGCCTGTTACTTTTGTATGAAAACTCTGTATTTAGCTACGCTTCAAAATTTGGCAAAAGTGAGTCAGTATTATCATTAAATGAATTTGTAATGTGTATCATTACTGACTTATGAGGGCGATGCTTCTCAATATAAGTTGCAATAATTTCTCAGGATTTCAGCATCTCCCTTATTTGGTTGTATGACCTTTTCGTACAATACACTTTCCATACCGGTCATAAAACTGTTAATCAATGGTATTGTTTACAAGGCGGTTGTGTTACTGATTAGGATAAGTTCTAGAAGAGGTTACAACATTTTAAAAGTTATCTAAAAGTGTCAGCTTTGGCGACAGTTAACATGATATTTAACGCATTATAGAATAGTTAATGATACATTCATTAATACATTTTCTTGCGTTTTAATACTATTTGAATAATTTCCACTTTGTTTTGTATGAAAAAGAAATTGTTTTTCAATGAATTTATTCAAAAATGTATGATAAAAATCAATGATAAATGATATTTCTTCTCATATAAATACTGTATTCACTTCGAAATAATTCATTTCTTCTTGATTTCAGATATAAATGCATTACTTTACATAAATATAACGATTTGCAATAAACGAAACAGTTTGGGTTTCATCAGTTTTTCTTTATTTTTTCATTATTTGTTTGTTTAATTCAATACGTTCGAACATTGAATTATATGTTATTTAAATATAGGCACTTAAAAAGTTGTTTCTTAAGTTTAAAATACAATTAAATGAGGATAGTGATATTGGAATGATTTGTAAGGAGGGAAAAGTTGCAAAAGCAATTCTTGAAATGCCGCAAATAGTAAGAAAAACTTCCAATTACGGATGTTTAGTTTCCATGTTGCATCTGTTTTTTAAAAAAATCGGTTTCCAGAGTAGAAGCGTCATTACAAGTGTAAACTTTATTGTTTATAATCATAGATTTCATTTCAATGTTGTTGCATTTTTTTAAAAAAAAATCTATACTCTGAAAAAGATAAATTATTTATTTATTATATAATTTTTCGTTTTGTGTATGAAATATTGTAAATACACAGTGCATAAAATAAACAGTTTACTAAAATGGAAGTTTATTACTATTTTGCTAAATGATAATTTGTATCTGCGAAAATTTGTAGGAGATGTTAACTGAATTCAAATATAATTTTCTTCTAGATGCATTATTTATTAAACCATAACCGAAATCTACTGCTGAGAAATAAAGCAAATAAAAAAAACGATTTTTACATTAATATATGCTGTTTATATTCTTCAGAAACTTTAATTTTTTAAAGATCGTTCATATTTGTAAAATAAGTCATTAACTATTGTGATGAATGAAGTTCTGGTAATACGCTCTTCAACATCGTACTTTTATACTCATCTATACTTTTTTTGTAAATTTTTACTGATAACTACTTACTGATTACTGATGTTTTTTCCATATTTTTCTAAACAATGTAATTATTTCAAATTTCAAAAACCTCCAGGGCCATTTAAAATCTTCTAGGGATCCTAAGTTAATGCGAATCTCAGAGACCCTTTTTTCCTCCAAATTTTGTTTCGATTTTGATTTAATATTTATTCAGCAGTTTTAAGTAACAAATTTTGAAAAACTGGAGTTAAAAGTCCCATTCTAAAAAGTCAATTTCATTATTTAACGTATAAATAAAGTGCACAGTTAAAATGTAAAATTAACTTTAAGTAAAATATAAAAAAAAATGACACTCTATAATACACTCTATAATTTCTATAATACACTCTAAGTATTATTTTAAAAGGAGGGAACATGTTTTTTCAACTGAAAAGCTCCAATTTATTTTTAGAATTATAAAATATCATTATGAATAACTTATAAATTATAATTAGGAAAGTTAATAGAATAAAGTTTCCAAATTACTTTAATAAATACTTGATTTTTACTATAATAAATTTGATTGCATGGGCTCTGTCATTAAATGAGGTATAAAACTAAACGTTTTAAAATTGCTAATAATTTTTCAAGAGCTGAGGGGCTCCTTGGCAATTGCCAACTTTGTCTATTTAATAATCCTGCCCTTCTCCTCCCACCTTGATTAGAATTATTTAAATAATCTCTTTGGATTGTTGATATTACAGCTCCCATATTCTAGATTCAAATCTCTTGGGAATTTAATTATATTTATTTATTAGAAATGGTTGTAAAGGCACGTTTGCATGAGCCCATTGATTTGGACATTCATAACCAATTTTTTGCCCCGTGAAAACAATATGCATTTCTCAGATATTTTAATATGGAAAAAGTCTGGTTATCTCACAATGAGCCCATAGTTTGCAGAAGTCCAGCCGAGATAAATATTAAATTATTTGTTAGATCACATTTATACTTTAAAATTACTGTCGAAGTAGCCTCTCTCAAGGAAAGTGCAAAATACTTAAAGTATGAAAATATTCCTACTATTGTTTAGCATTAATTTATTATGAAATTCATATATTACTAATATATGAAAGATCATTTACGTAAATAAATGCTTCCCATTTTGCCCTAATGCAAACAACAACAGCCAAAAAAAGTACAATTTGAAGATAAAAATACACATTAAGTAAAGGAAAATAAACCCAGTTTGTAGCGCATGTTGTAGTAATTATATGTCAAGATTATTTAGTATTTAATGCGTTTCTTTAAATATAAAATAATATTTTATTTAATGTTAATAGTTCATGAAACATATGGTATATGAGCGACTTTTAATTTAGATAATCCATACTCTAGAAATCGCCTTACACTGTTTTTATCTTTGTGCTTTGCACTTGCCCAATTTTCTGTTTTTCTATCTATATTTTATGCACATAATATTTATTTTTCAATTATACCACAGGTAAAAGCAGCAATAATTTGAAATGGTGGCATTAAAAAATGTCCAACATTGCTTCATTCTGATGTTAAATCTCATTCGTAAATGCAAAAAAAATATCAAAAAGTTTATTACAAGCATACCTAATATTGAAACCTACTACTACTAATCTACTAGTTGATATTTCTACAATTTAGGTATACTTGATTACAAGCATACCTAATATTGAAATCTTAGGAAAAATATACCTAATCTTCTTATTCTGGTCACAACAATAGAAAGAAAAGATGAAATATTCGTAACAACAAGACAAAAGACAAAATGAAATATTCGGACGATTGGTTTTCAGTTTCGTTTCAACAATAAAATATATTGTTGCAAAATATGATTAAAATATTTCAAAAAATTTATTAAATATAGAAAGAAAAATTATACGGTAAAATAATTTGGTATCATTAAAAAGATAATTTTTTGAAAATTGCTCCGAAAATCACTTTTCTACCTTCCAAAGTATATATTTGCCAAATTTGATAGGCATACGTTAGCAAGACATAAGCTTTTTCCTTTTGTTTAAGTATCAAAATTTTGTTAAAATACCAATATATTTTCCCGCCAAATACTCTTGTCAACAGGCTTTTAGCAAACCTAGACTAATCACTCCCTACCAACTTTTTTTCAAAGAGCAACGCATGATTTATTGGACGTTTATGACCCGGGAAAGTCCGTACGGATCTGTCCCACTACCCACTTATTTCCCTATAGGTTGTTGCGTCTATTGTTTCCTCCTCTCTTGGCGGAATCTCCTCAGTAGATTTTTGCTGTGACGTAGAATGCAGCTCCTCTCTAATACCTTTAGCCCATAAACTTGACCATAGACATAATCTCGACTATTAACGCATCATTGGACTACTCGGTATGACGTTTGACAGCATTTTCAGTTAAAACTTCATCCATATAGATATAAGGATTTTCTTTAAACAAGTACTCAATACAGATTGATAAGGCCAAATCAGCATGTGACGTCACGGTATCTCCACGCCATTTGTTTTGTGAAACATTGCTCGTAAGCGAGTGACTTTTTTATATTTTGTTTTAATTGTATTCGAGGTGGACTGAATCATTATATCTAGGGAAGACTGACAATTTTGGAAAATGTTGAGAAGACTGCAATTTTGCAAAGACTCTTGGAAAATAAATGAATCACAGATTAGAAGAAAGTAATTGGATATTTCCCATATAGTATGCATATTAGCATTACCTTGAATTACTTGAGACTTGTGTTCGATGGATTATCTTTCACCGGGATAAATTTGAAGCTTTGAATATTTTTTTTAACTTGTAAGTAATTTACAGTTTATATTGTTTAAATAAATGATAATTTTAAATTCGTCTGGGAGGAATTATTCCTTTTTATATGAATTTTTATTATTAAAACAAAACCTGGAAAGAATATTTGCTTCAATGAAAGGAAGATCGAAAAAAGGCTATGCAGCAATGTTAAAAGAGATGGAATAACTTCCCTAATCTGGAAGTATTTTTCCAAAATATATCCAAAAAGAATAAAGGAGATTTCTATTCAAATCGAATTTCCACAGGGCCTGAAAATGCCAAAATCTATCAAAAAAGTTTTTTTTTTTTTTTTTTTTTTTTTTTTTTTTTGTGGAGGAGAGATATAATAAAAACATTATTAAGCAGCAGAAGTCGACAATGTTACTCTTTCCGAATTGTGAACTCAGAAAATGAGAAAATATTGAAAGAACGTGTAATTTTAAGTATTCTCTTGGTGTTCTTCCGGTTCATACATTCACGCTTTTTTAAAAATTTTATTTACTTTTTTATTGCTTTTCTTGTTCTATTATTTTACATCACATATTGTTTGTTGTTATAAAATTTACTTTACTTTCTCTTTTTAATTGCATCATTTCGAAATTTAAATGACTGCATTAGTTTCTTATAATTTTATATTTGTGGCCCATAAAGAAAAAAAATAATTCCTATTAAACAATAATTGCTTTAATATCCAAGAGACAAATACTTCAATTTAATTGATAATATCCAGATTTTATTTAAGAACATGCGCAGAGTATTTCATTCATCTTATTTTATCCTGCAATCTCAGCCTCAATTTTACGCATTTATTGTAATATTATGTAAAATATTAGCTAAAGGCTCTCTAAGTCATTTTGATGCAATAATTGATTCCAAAAATTACAGATATTTCGGAGTAAAATTTGAGCATTTTATCATAAAAGGCTTATTTTTAAAAAAATTTATAAAATATATTTGTTCTACAATGCTACGGTTTTCAAATTGCTTTCAAAGACAAAGAACATATTTTGTAATACTGACTGATACTTTCTACATTAAAATTTCAATTTATGAAAATTTATAATTATTATTACTATGAAAACCTCCTTTTATTGAATTAAAACTTACTAGAAACACTCATTTTTTAATATTCTGCTAAATTTAATCTTTCTCTGAATTGTTATAATATTTATATTTAATTATGAACGTAAACACATATTTGCAGGTGCCGAATATTACTTTCCACAATAAAATTCAGATATATATTAATTCTAAAAGTTACTGATATGAAACCCTCACTTAATTATATTTAAACACGACCCTCATTGCGTGCGCTATTAAGTTAAAATAGATGATGCATTTTAATTAACTATGCATCCTAATTGTCATCCGGGTCCTTAGGAAAAGTACATGGATTCCCTCTACTAAAGGGAGATCATGACAAACGGTTTTATCCCGCAGCATTTCCCCACTTAACGTAATTGATAAGTCGAAGCAAAATAATTGTAAAACATTTTTAAATGTTATCGCTCTCGGTGACGACGCCGGTACAGGGTCGGATTTTTACGGCGGCACCCGGAATCCAGTCATGTTCCCCGAGTTGGAGACAATAGATTGAAAAATTAGTTCCGCGCTCGTCGAATGACAAACCCAACGAAGAACGTCGTTTTCTGTTGTTTAAAGTATGTAATTTGGGATCTTCAACCTCGGAAGAGATAATAACTTATCGATGATTCTCGGAGTTCATTACGGACTAAAGCTAGTGTTGAGTTTAACAATAGGGGATACGTTGCAGACTTTGTCAGCGGAGAAGGTGACAATCGAAATTTGCATTTTAAACAAATTCTTGAGAATTCGGTTTCTCATTAAGGGCATTAACATTTAGCTATAGTATAAGACTAATTAGTTAACAAAGCTTATAGAACAATAACACATGCAGCAAAGAAAATGTTCATATATTTTGTTTTGATTTTTTTAATGCTCTCTTCAGACTTAATGAATCTATGTCTTCTATATAAATGAGGATTTTTAAAAAAAATCTTTACACATTACAATGAGACATTTTTTTATACCATAAAAGGAACGGCAATTAATAAAAATGTCGATGTTTAATGGTTTTCTTGGAAATTCAATGAATCTCGACAATAGGTTCTAACTAAAATAAGAGACATGTAATAAAACTTATTATTTCTATTAATAATAAAGGATAATGTATGTTCTGTGAACATTTAGGCACTGCCGGCCAGACTGATATACCTAAAGCTTCCAAAGTTTTTCACAAATAAGCTTTAGAAGATAAAAATGTGCACCTGAGAATTTTTTTTAAATTTTAGTTAATTAAAAATTAAGCAGTATTTTGAATTTTTTTAATATAGACTTCCTAAAAAATTATTACACGGAAATGTTTTTCACACCGTTTTTATAAAAATATATGTTATAAATTTTAGAATTGTTCTTTTAATTACGCCAATATGGTTACCATAAAAGTTTTTTTTTTTCTGAAACTTTAAAAAATCTTTTTTAAATATCTTTAAATCTTTTTTTACTTTCAAATTTTTTTTTTAATTTCGCAATGAAATTGAAAATATATTCAAAATTTAGTAAAATATTTAAATTTGTACTTTCCTAACATTACCATCTTCTATTTATTAACTAAGCTATTTATATGAGGAATGAGATAATGAAATGAAAGTGGAATTAGGAGATTCTCTGGGCTAAACATATTTATAATGATCTGGGACTTGATTCCTTTGTGACGCTTCAGGTATACAATGGGGTCGCGGTGGCCTGGTGGTAAAGTCTCGCCAAGAAATCGGAGGATTTTAGTTTCGAGGTTCTAATTCGCCGAAGAACCGTCGTGTAATCGGGCCTGGTGCGTGCTAAATCCGCCGGGGCCAAATGTGTTTCCTCTGGTGTGGTATGGCATCTTTGAGAAAGAGACACCATCTCAGGTGTCGTCCTCGTCATCTGAACATGGCTCAAAATTACGAGAAACGTCACAAAATATCTCTAGCATTGCTTTAAAACGGGGTGTTAATATAATTGTACTAAACCATGTATACAATAAATAGAACTGGTATAAGACTATTAAAATAGCATGGTTTTAATGTCAATCAATTCTTAGCTGAAGTAATCATGATTTAGTTACAAATATTATATTTAAATGAAATTAAATACTCTCAGTGAAATCGGTATTCGTGAAAGTCGGATTGTCGTTATTTATAATAAACATAGATTAAACTTTGCTTATTAATTCAGAATTTTTTCCTAGCGTTGATTACTTGAAATAACTTATTTCACTCTTTGTATATTAATTAAAAAAAGAAAAGAAAACAGTTTCCCTCAAAACTTCTGATAAACAAGTATAATTAATTTTATTTCAATTTATTCTCATCAATCATCTTTAGAGACATTTCATTCTATCGATACAATTGTATGATTTGAATCAAACAGTGGACCAGTTTCTTCTTTAAAGGCTTATATCTGCAAACTCTTACTATTATTTTTCTACTTTTACTATGAAGCTGATTTAAAATCGTTGTACAATTTTTGTCTTATATAATATTTATTTTTAAAATTTTAATGATAAAAACAAAAATCTAAAAAAAAAATTATTGTGTTGCACCTTATGATTAATAATCTCTCAATTTCCTTTGTATTTTGACTATAAGTTAAAACACTTTTATCAAAGAAGAAAAAAAAAATCTTTTATTTATTTAGATTAGTACTTCAGACATTAAAAAAAATTAATTTTAAGCATTCGATTTTAAATTTTAAAGAAAGCACGTAGGAATATTTTCTCAAAATGTTTCGTAAGAAATACATGTCCATTCATATTACAATAGCAAAAATATGCAGGAAATTACTATATAGTTACTCAAAAATTGTACCGTATGATTTATTTCTAGTATCACTTGCCAAATGGTTATTGCAAAGTCGTTAAAAACGTATGAAACAATCAATATCTGTCTTATTTCTTCTTACTTTATTAAATACGTATCCCCCGCCACCGAAATGTCCTTGTAACTAAACATTTAGCCCTTTTACATAATTTTTCAATTAAATTTTTAGGTTAAAATATTAACAGTTTTTATTATTAATAAAAAAAAGTGTTGTTATTTACATTTTGATTGTATAATCATTAATACCAGAATAATTTACTTCCTAACAGAAAGCTTTATGTCCTTTAAAAAATTTTATATCATTTGCAACAGAATTTCTTACCAAAAAATACTTATAAATTATTGCGGAAAAATGCATAAAACAACTGCATAAAAGAACAGAAATCTCTATAGCCTTTAAAAGTTTTTTTTATATCATTCGTAACATAATTTCTATGTTACAAAGTGCTTATAAATTATTGCAGAAGAGTGCATAATACCATGTAAAATTATATTGATTTTTATTTGAATTATTATATACTTAAATTCTAAAAACGTTTCAAATAACTCTGCTTTGAAAGCATTAAAGAAACTGAGAATGGAGATATTAGTCAGATTGAATAACTTAAGGATTTCTTTAAAGGATGTGGGAAAAACAAGCAGGAAATATATTTTCGACGAATGCAAAAGACACATGTCATCTTTCAAACATAACAAATGTTGCTGAAATCTAAACACACCCTATAAAGGAAATAAATTACCTGCTGTGTGATGGAATGATCCGCTTGGCTGTCTTTCAGACACTATAAATAGACTAAATTATTCGCAAGCAGCTCCTAATACATATCTGTCATGATATAACGATCATGACGCACGCAAAAAAATAAATAAATAGAATGTTGACTTTCCAGATAAATGGATACTTCCATATATATCAAAACGCATCAATAAATTGAATCATAAATTCCTAAATAGACGATTTTCAGTTAAATTTATGAATTCCACGTCCCAGTCTTACAAAAATAAAATTGCTAAATTGTCAGATCTGTGAAAATGAAATATTTTTATTGCTTGGATATTCTTATTTATAAAGAATAACAAAATTTAAATAGAAAATTTGATATTTAAAATTCACAGGGGGGAACAGTTTAATTGCAGAATACTGTTGATAAATTGACCGTAATAATTAAAATTCAAAGAATCAAAGGATTCAGACACTTCATAGGATTTTTAAATATTAGATTCAGTTCTTTTCGATTTCGATTCCAGGCTTCTATATTGATGTTTTTCAGGAGTAGTAGTGAAAAATAATTTATATTTTCTTATTTTATATACCTGCAATGCGATAAAATAAAAAATCAAGTACTACAAAGTAATATATATATATATATATAATATTAAGATTAATTTGATAAATTTTAATACCGTAATTAGTTTTACCTAAGTAATCAGGATAGCTAATACCTAAAGTAGTCAGGATAGCTTAATGCGGCTATTTTTGAAAAAAGAATATGAGATTATTTTACACCGCCCAAAAATATGCAAAAAAAAAAATGTTTTGGGTTTATTATAGCTCTAATTTTGTACCCTTATTTTTTATAAATGTAGCAAAATGTAATAGGAACTAAAATATTTTAAACAGCATTTATATGAGCTTCAACGTATAATATTTCTATTGAAAAGTGCCTTTCTTAAAATATGCTGCAAAATTTCTTTTTAGCTTAGATGTGTAGCGGTTACATAAATCTACTATCTTATCTTCTGATATAACAGATGGCGTTACCTTATAAACATCCAGGTATATTTCCCATGATCCCTCTTGGGGATCATTATTATATGGTGCTCTATGCGAATGTCATATATTTTTGAGTTCGTATTTGTTTTGTCTTATGAAATGTGGAAATTAGGAAATAATTAAATAACTGTTCCTGAAACTAGTCTATTTTTTCTATCTACATCATAATGAAGAATAGGTATCTCTATAGAGGGATTTAAAACTGATTTTTCTAAATACAATAATCATATTGTTCGAAGGTTATTGCGAAATTAAATTACATTTTTTACGCAAGCTAGATGTCGGGGATAGCAGTTCAGTTGGTAATCCAAGTCGGGAAAAGGAAATTATATTTTCATCAAGAAATTATATTCACTTTTAAATTATGACTGAAAGACGTTTTAAAATTAACTCTTGAAACTAGGAAATTGTAGAGAAACTGAAATGTGTATGCATTTTAATTCATTAGAAAACAACATATGCATTTCTTTTGATCTCTCTTTCTTTAAGTTATTTATCACCAATATTTCTAAGACAAAACATCACACATTGCTTGAAAATATGGGGCTGCTCACACAATTAATTTATGTACTAATTACAGATAATTTCCAAGTTTTAGCAGTACATAAATTTCAGTTATTTAACGTATGAACCTGAAAGAAACAATGAGAAAAAATATTGCAATCTGCAGAACTCGAAAGCATAAACAAAAGATTAGCACACTCAGAAACGATCTAAATATTTCTTTTTCATCAAGGAATAATTACAGACAAATAAAAATAGACATAAAAGAGACAAGAGAAAATAAAATGATATCATCTTATCTTGCTTCGTAGAAAAATGAAAATATTTTGGCAGTTTTGGATACAATGTCAATATGCAGAATGCAAAAGAAGAAATAATTAAATGCTGCATTAAATAAATAAACTATATTTGTATCCTATAAGTGATTATCTAAAACATTCAATAAATTAATATAGTAATAAAAAGGTCTTAAATACGTTAAATGCAGTTAATTATATATAAATATACACTTCTTTCTGATACGAAATTCGTTCCTGTTGTGTTTATAAATTCTTAAAAAACAGCATTTGGAATTCTAAATCCGTTCAATCTAAATTCTATAGTAAAGCGAATATTTATTGATTTTTTAAAGTAAAAGGGTCAACTAAACCAAACGCATCTAAGCTTTATTTTATACATCCAAAAATTTAAAATGCATGGAATTTTAAACAAGAAAACCATTCAGGCAAATCCAAAGGAAACACAAGCAAAACAGCTCAGCGCGTGTATGGATCGGCGTTTCAATAAATTTCTTTGCAAATACACTTAAATTCAGACTCTCTGACATGCATTGCATTAGAAATATTTTGTCTTTGCGTTAAGAAAATATCTCTGTTTACAAATAGAATTATCATACATACTTTTGTAAATTAATATTGACAAATCAAGTAAACTATTTGGAATATAGGTAAGCAATCCGTTCTATTATATTTCAAATATTTTAAAACTTATTGTATTCATTGATTCCTTAATTTCTACCATTTGCTATTATATATATATATATATATATATAATTCAATTCGCTTCACGTAAATATTTATACCGCAAGTTCGATAATTAGAAAAATGTCAAGAATTTGTTCATTAAATTACCATCGAGATGGAAAGTTGATGGAATTTGGTGCTGTGGAAGATAAACAATATATATATTTTTCTATTTTTATAGAATCTTACCATGTTTATAAATTGTTGTTGCAACAATAAATATGTACAAGGTGTTTATAAATTTGTCCCATCTTTGCAGGTCTATTAACAGAGAAGAAAAACAGAACCTTGTTGTTCATGAAATAAAAATGCAGATGAATGTTAAATCCTAAATAGTTATATGTGTTAAAGGTAAACCCTTCTGCAAGTATAAACAATATCGAGGGAATATATTAGACTGTATGTCTAAAGTAAAGTTTTGGAAGATGCAAATATGTGTGTAAAATGTTAGGCTTAATGTTTCTGAAGATACAACAGCAACAAGAGATGTTTGAGCCACTGCAACCAACTAACATTGACGGACTTTAGGTACATCTTTGCAGCGTTTCAGAGCGTCACACCGGACATGCTGAGGAAAGTGTGCAATCAGTTATTGTACTGCCTCGATAACTTTAATATTTCTGTAAGGGCACATGCTGAATATTTATCACTGTATTGAATTGGAACTTTCAACTGTTAGTTTTGATTTCCAATGGACAACACATTTGAACTATATTTTAATAGCCTTACAAAGTTGGGATATTCATTCATAGCCTAGTTTTAAACTATATATTTATAAATTTTCCAATATTTGAAGAAAATTAAATAGTTGAATCATTGCAAAGCTTAATTATAAGCAATGCATTCCATTAATTTATGTACATGACGAGACTTATGAAGTAGAAAAACGTCTAAAGGTTAGCCAAACTGTCAGCATGTTATAGACAATAAACGAGGTTAACTTGAAATTCATTCAATTTTCGATTAAGATTGAAATTGGTACCGTCCATGGGTTGTCAAAAATATTTCGTGGTGGAATTGGGTACTTTTTAAATATTATTACGAACGTATTTTAAGTGAATACGAACTAGCGATTTATGAATAATAATAACCCCGCTGGTTTGGAGTCGTCGGATTAAAGAATGCGAGTTTATTCCATAAATAGCAGGTTGTCGTATATGTACAGTAATGATGGTATTAAACGTTGTGTCTACTATGTCTGAACGAGGGCTAAACGCATAAGATTCGAGGTAATGGCTATTATTTAATGTCGGTCACATAACCTCATCTTTTCGGCCATACAGTAATTATATGCAATAAATATAATCATAAAGAATTTCTTCTTGTAATATTAAGGAAAATATTGTGCACATATAAGTATCGCAGCTTTTTTAAAGTTATATCTAATTAAGTAAGAAACGTAATCAAGTTATCGTCTGTTAACAATGTATATATAAATTTATTTTGCTTGAATGTATTTCGTGAACTGCTATTTTATCTTAATATTACTTCAAAAGTATAATTATTTTTTTCTGACATACTTCGATGCCTGGTGGAAGATGCAAGAATTAATTTCTTAGATTGGTTCAGACTTTCACTTCAAGGTTAAAACTTAATGTGAAAATAAATAATAAAAATGCCATTAGATGTACAGAGTGGCCATGAAATAACTTTCTCTGTTTTCTCTGTTTGGAGGCATCTACAGATAAAAGGAATGAATAAAATGAAACCACATTTCATATAACATACTGTGGAAGGCCTGAGAAGATAAATTCTGCAGATAAAAAAGTAGCACCAAAAGTTGTAGATAGGGGAAATATTAGCGGTGTGGGAATACAGATATGAATGAATTCATGAAACTTTCAGAAAATAATCTTTTCTTCATCAATATTAGGATCTCTTAAATTCAGTGCACCATTTTCAATGCGCTGACCTTCCCAGTGTACAAAATATTACATACGATTATAACGTTCTCCACTTCTGAGTGTAGATTGTCAGTTTCGATGTTCATAACAGCCCGTTTTATGTTCTGCACATAAGACATGCAGGTTTGTTTAAGAGCAGCATTACTCTAGTGTAGAACAGTTTTGTTAGTAAAGCAAGTTGAGGCGAAGTAGGGTCCATATTAAGTATACATCAACAATTAATCACGAACAACAGCTAAGAACGAACTTGTAACAGGTCATTTACTTTTCACTTTTTGCAAGAAATAATGACGCTGCTGTCACGAGTGAGCTAGAAATTTTACATAATCCATCCCTATATGCAAATTTCCTCGTTTGTTCGTGACAGCAGAACCAGAATATCCCCTATCGGCAGCTTATGTTACTAATTTTTTTTCCTGTGGTATTCATCTTCTCATGTTATTTTATGGCCTGCATGTTTATCTACGATAATGCACAGATCAAGATAATTATAACTGATAATAATTTTGCACTTTTGATGAATTATGAACAGTATTTAAAAGAAATAGGTATGTAATTTTTTTTAAATATAGCATAATTAAGTACGAATTAAATTGGTTATGTATGATAATGCGGACACTTTTGTTATAAATGTCTGTGTATGTATATGTCACATCAATTGTTAATATTGAGTCTGTCATCGCAGCTATATGACGTGTGTTCGTTATCAGTTTATAATAATTGGTTGTACCAAATTGTAATGCACGTTAGATGGGAAATATTATAAAACATATGATGCAAAAAATTTGAGAAATTATCAGATATCATTTATATTCCATCAACAAGCGGTGCATAGATTTAACAAATATGTAAATCAACTCCACAGATTTAAATATGAAACATCAACAAATTTATCAGCTAGCCAGTTTATAAACCAATAAAACATATCATAGAAATAGACATTATGTATTTTACTTAAAAAGCTGATTTTTATTTTGTCTCTTTAGTTTCATCCATAATTTCTGTGACTAGTATCGTAATTAAATAAAAAAAAAATCTGCGCCATGATGGTGTATTTTATCATGAAGCTCACTCATGAATGAATAAATATTTTGTTAAAATCTTTAATGATATGTTTTAAGAACATTTAAAAAATATCATCATGAATAATTATGCTATAATTTTTAATGCCTTCAAAAACGGGCATGAATTTGCCAAATATTTGTTTAGCTTTCATCTTCAGTTATAACACCGTGTAACAAGAAACGTTAAACAAAAGACAACTGAACAGATTTGAAAAATTAAATCACTTCCTACCCAAAACAAATTTAACGTCACTGGATGCTAAAACAAAAGCTTCTTCACCTGATTGATTTGTTTTTGCTTTTTATATTTAATCTAAATTTTTCACTAAACAACTATTAATTAATTAAGAGAGGGAACAACAACATGCATGGTTTTCTTGGAGGAAAAGAATTGACACTTGTTTTTTTAGTCAGTTCTTTGAAAGTTTTAGTTAATTACAGTAATTAAGGTTTCGAAAACACGAAGAGCTAATTAATCATTTCGTTTTGCACATTTACGCTGCAAAGCATGTGTTAAGTAATATGTGCGAACATTACCTTTAAAGAAAGAATTTGATCAACCTAATATAGATTTTTATTTCTGAACGGAAAGTATACTTCACTAAAACTGTTACAAGATCCTGTCTGAATTACGTTAAACATAATTATCTTCATTAAGTGAAAAAAAAGAGAAATCCATCAGTCGAAAATTTGTAGTTTTTTAAAGAGTGGCTGCTTAATGCAATTTATAAACCATTCACGAAAGAAATTAGTTTCTATCTAAAAATTCTCCGAATTTTTACTTCCTTGCACAAAAAGATTTTAAGCAAAACAAAACAAAAAAAATCGACAGCATTCCTTATACATTGCTTTGAATTTTTCGCTATCAATTACATAATATCGAAAAACATTGGATAAACTTTTGTATCGTAGCTGTTAAAAAATTGAATGTCAGACTTATAAGGTTACAATGTAGTATAAAATTTATAGACATAAAATTAAAAGTTTGAATCCATTTTTCAATTGTTCTTCTTATTTGCTCCTAATATTACATCCGTGCTCAAAAAAATCCTTCTTAAATTTTTTAGATTTCAATTCCACGGGAATAAAATTTTTTTTATTTAATTCAAAAGAAATCAGTAGCAAAAATTTTTCAAGTAAAATGAGCTTTAAATTGGATTTTATATGCATTACATTAGCAGACAAAAATCCAAGAGCTACAAATCAATTAAATTTAAAGGATTAAAAAAGAGTTTGATTTAAAAAAAATCATACATTTTAAATTAATTTGATCATTGATTTGAAATTAAATTTTTTTGAATGGAACTAATTATCTTGAGTGCAATAAACTGATACATAAACAAATAGAATGCAATTATGGCTCATTTTTTTCATTAATTGAAAAAAACAGTAAATTTTTATTTTTTGGTTTAATTCATGAATTTCAATAAATTCAATCTTGCGTTAGGGTATTTCTTTATTATTATTATTATAAATAAAAACCAAATTATTATAATAATAAATATATTTTTATAATTTAGGAGTATTATTTATTGATAAGATAAATTACTGGCATTTCTTTTACTTTGGCGGAACTATTTTTTCTTTCATATTAAAAATTATTTTTCATTTTAATCTTGCCATTATTAAAATAATTTATATATCTCTTCTTATCTCTCTCTCTCTCTACCGCTCTTTACACACACATACACACATACACACACAACCAAAAAAAAAAAAAAAAAAAAAAAAAAAAAAAAAAAAAAAAAAAAAAACACACACACACACACACACACACACACACACATATATATATATAATATTAAATTTTCCTACTTACAAATCAATTAAACTTAGAAAAGGCAGTGATTAGATTTTACAACATTATTTTACATATTAAAATTTATTTTTATTATTGTATGTGGAATATTTGGTATATTTGAATATCAAATCATTTTTGGTTAATGCATAAATCTCAGATGCTTGATGACTAAAGATTCTAATGTTTTTTTAAATGTTTTTTCTTAAATGGATGGCTCAACAAGACGGATTCTTTTTCATGTGAAGTATCTTTAAAATAGTTTAAATAATTATCAAGATTTATTTACAAGCAATATATAGTTACTAGGACACTTGTAAGTCTTGAAGTAAAATTGCATTCAAATACGAAACATCTATCTTTTTATAACATATTTAATTAAAAAAAATATTTTTACAAACCTGCAATTCGGCTTCCCAGCATAGTTTATTCCATCAATAGAAAGAAAGTTTTACAGTCATCTGAATGGGACTAGCGCGTCGGAGGTCCCAGAGCTTGGCGACAAACTTGGCGACCATTTGCCGACTTGGCGACAAATTTGGCGACTATGGCGCCAAAATAGATAATACCCGAAACTTCGAGAATTTTCCCGATCTGTCGAGTACGAACCGAGATACGCCTCGAACGTTCCTGATTGGTTGAGAGGCTTCTAGCCCCGCCTCCTGAGACCTATAAAAGGAAGCGACCGCCCCTGCCAAGGAGACGACGGAGTAGTCCGAAGACGGAGCGGAAAAGCCAGTGGTCCGAGTTCGAGAGCAGCGAATGTAGAAGTCAGTAATCCGAGTCGGAGAAGTAGAAGACAGAGTATTCGGAAGCGACGGAGTCAAGCTAGTGCTGAACTGAGCTGTGCGCTACTGTCTGCAGTAGATTCTGGTTGTATGCTGCTGTTGTATGCTACACGTCTCGGGTGAAGATAATCGTCTTCTGTGCTGTATGTAGTTGTCGCTTTGTGCTGTCCTGTGTGTCTTCGTGTAAATAAACGTCGTTGTTTTATTTTCTACTACTGTCTGCTGATTGAGCGTTCTCCACGCACCATATCACTCCCACTATCCAAACGAACCCCGATAAAGAAAATTTCGTAACAATATATAAATAATTGGCCTCTATATTTTCAACATTAATTTTTTGCTTAGTTAAAATCTCGCTTATCCTACTTACAAAAGTCTTAAAAATATGTTGCGTTAAAATACCATATTTCCAAATATTTTAAATTTTATTTTATATTTGATTCTATATTGCATTCAAAAATATAATGTACATGAAAATGCGCAGTTTTTTTCTTCTGTGTTACTTAAGAAACATTAACGCAAAGGATATTTGTAGTATACCATTCGTTCGGCTATTTCGTTTCATACGAATTTTAGTTTACCAATTTTAGAATCTTTGAAATGTTTGTTATTTTTTCTCTATGAAAAAAAATTATAATTAAATTAACATTTTGGATCTTTTTAATTTAAAAGCAGCTATGAATTTTATTAAATTTTTATTAGCATAATGTCAAGTAGATTATATTTCGCTTTAATTGATAATGGAAATTGAAATTTTATCTTATGAAAGCCTCGCTATAAAAATTCTACTCACAATAATAATTTGTGAAGAAAGTACTTTGTACCAAGAGTGATTTTTTGTCAGATTATTTTTACATTAGTTTTGATATTTTGTGCTTAGTTTCTTCAATAAAGTAGTTTTTTTAATATCATTATAAAATATTGTGGAGACTATTTAGGAAAATATCATATTTCTAAGTACTTTTTTGTAAAGCAGTCATTTAAAATTTAATATTCTAATTAAATTTTTAGATTTTATTCGAAATATATTATAGGCATAAACTGAATTTATTTTGTCTCTATATTATACATTTCTATGCATTCATAAAACAGGAAGTTTCAAATTTCGTTATTTAAACTTTTTCAGCTTTAGTTACAAAAATAATCTGTATCTTTAAAATGTATTTATATGGAGTGCTTTCACTGAATTTCAAAATAATTCTTATTTTCTTCCTCTCCAAATTCAAAACAATAAGAGTGAGGGTCATATTTATGCAAGACATTTTGTTGCCAGAAGATTGTGAAGAGTTAGGATGCAGTAATTTAATATTTAGTATGCCATATAACAAAACTGAAAGATCATTGTTATAAAAATTCATATTTAGCATAATTTTTCAAAACTGACATTTTATTATTCTCTTTTAAAGAACATACCCCGTTATTTTTTCCTTTTTACTCAGGTTGCGTAAATATGCTAACATTTTGTGCTGCTTTCATTCATACACTGAAATAACGTGCAGGTCTCTAGAGAGAAATAAAACTTACAAGAAGCACAAAAGGTTATGAATAAAAAGAGAACTCACATAATTTCTAGTTTTCCTGAATGACGTTTATTATTCACAAATCCTTTTTTCTAAAATTCGTTTCCAAAGTGCAACGAACGCTCTGAGAAGTGAAAGTCTGTCTTTGTTATTAAATTTTTTTTAAACGAACATGGGATTTTAAATATATTAGATTAAATAATAGATTATAATATATTAGATAAAAAATAATATATTAGATAAAATATATATTATATTATATATATATATATGTGTGTGTGTGTGTGTGTGTGTGTGTTACGGTCAATGCGAATAACTGGTCATTATTAATAATAATCTATTAATCCCATTGACCGTATCACACACACATATATAGTATATATAGTAGCACTTTAAATTATTAAATCATAAATAATTAATTAAACAATGAAAATGTATCCCTTTATAAATTGTCATTTCATGTATAAAAATGTTCTCCAATTTGACCAAAGTGTTAAGTTTCAGTTCAGTTGAAAATTTGAATATTATAAACTATTCAGAAGAAATAACATAGCAACCCTTGAGAACCTAAATAATTTTGTATATAACTATTAAATAGTAATGAATAAATTTCGGATAATTTTCATATTTCGCATTATAAACTCGATAATGCAACAAGAAACTTTATTGCTTATTAATCCATTCAGCCCTGTTTTACTTTTCATTAGGAAACAAAATTATGCATATCACTAGAAAATTCTATGAAACTTGTATTGTTAAAGCAGCTTTTACTCCATTTGGAAATGGGGATTCAATCAACTGAGACTTTTAATATTTTCACACTTTGTGCAAATCATATATTTAAAAAATAATCAGATACTTCCTTTCTTCAATTTTCCACTCCAACCATTTTTCATCTGATTTAATTAAAATTATATATCTGTCCACATGGAATCATGCATATTTCTCCATTAAATGTTAATAGCGAAATTTATTACTTTAATGTTATAACATTTTTCTGTTCCGGTTAACTTTGTAACGCATAACATGACTTCATTGTACATATGCTCATATAAATGCGTATTTACTCTTTGAAATATGATAAAATCTTTCCTATTTCTATAATGAAATTGTTGATTTTGTATACAAGGTGATTGTAATTATGACTAGTCGATTCAAAAAATAATAATATATCTAGAAATTTCCGCTAGTGATAACATTGCATCGAGATCCAAACAAAGTACAGATTTCAATACAATGTCCTTTATTTGTTGCAAACTGTTTATTGATGTAAGACATATTATGTAGTGTGGGTCCTCTCATTAAGACGTAAACTATTTAGGTGATAGACAGTATATTCAATAGATGATCGCGAGTACATGTAACATTACAGGGTGTGTGAGGCACTTTAATATTGCAACAATCACCAGATAAACTACTCTCTATAAATGGCCTCATAACTAAACACCAAAGGGAGATGGATGAAGAGGAAGGGCAATCCAATGACTAGAAAATGAACCTTACTACGTTACTACAGAAATCTCTGCACACAGAATATATAATGTGGAGGTATTGCACTGTAAAAAAAGTAGTAGAAACAAGGCATTGTCTCTGCCTAAGTTGAGGCAAGATAAGATAGTTGAGCTATCACAATATCTGAGTTGCAGGATCATTGTTGTCCTTTTCTTTGATGAAGTGTAGTCTATTGATAATGCACACAAGATGGCAACTTTAGACGAGTGTAGTAGAATTCTGCAGGATGTATGTGGATTTTCGATGGTCCATATTCGGCGATTCTTATAAAATTTGCATCACTCCATAGAATGTTCCATGGAAAGAAGACATCGACTTTCATTTGAGAGAGAAAAGTCAATGCAGAAAATATGCGATGCTCAGTGTCGGTTACAAGCAATCGCTGGTTGTTGCTGATCTTGCATGAAAAAAAAATGCAACGTTTTCTCAGGAACTTCTATACTGTTTTTATGTGACACCTTATTGTTACAACACTGCATATGCACTCCTGACGCCTTGATCATCAGTGACTGCTCTAAAATAACAGTTGCTACATCTGAAATGACTTCTAAACTGAGAGAATTTCACTGTCTGTTACATAAAGATCTAGTGATTCCAAATGGAGATACATACCAAACCGAGATATCTCATATCTTTTGGAAATACTGGTCCCCGATGCATTTTTTTTAGAAATCGAAATTCAAAAAAACTGAAAAATCTCACGATTAATGCGTTTCTGCCAAACTAATAGCCTTGTTAATTGAAAGAATACCACTCATTCCATCTCCACTTTTTTATGCCTTGAATTCAATCTCAATCTACCTTCTTATGCAATACAGATTATTTTTTTCACATGCAAGGCTAAAATATTAATACTTTATACAGTTATAATCCTTCAAATTGTTAAAAATTACACTTTTAATTGTCATCTCAAGAACTGCAAATATAGTTATTTATTGCATGTCTTTTCAAGGAGGTTGGCTTCGATGCGTCTTCTAGTGGAGATTTTTGAGCATTTCTTATTTTTGAGAATCTTTCACCGCATTCTTTAGTTTGCCTATCTGAAATCTTTCTATGTGAATTTTTTATACAAATCAATGTATAGTGTTGTTGTGGCACTTGCCATAATCAAGCCCGCTGTTACGAAGATAGCTATTTAAGCCGGTGGCAGAGCGTCTCTTGTTTATTTTTAGTAGCGCCAACTAGGGTCAAAAGTACGGCTTTGCTACTCACGCATCATTCATTCGCTTGCACAACCCCTTTTTACAGGAGGGCACATTCATACAAGTCACAGATAGAACAACGAAAGAACAACCATGCCCAAACCGGGACTCGAACCCAGAACACCCAGATCCCGGGCAAGACGCGCTACCCTAAGCCAGCGCGCCGGCAAGAATTATTTACTTCAGAATTTATAATATAATTTAAAATGAAAAATGGATATTTGACTGCCACAGAGTTAAAATGGTAAATTTCAGAACATTGCAACATATTTTACGATTATCACTTCATTGCTTTATGTTTATGTATTTTATAGACTTTTATTTGTTGACAAATGTTTTATTTTGTAATTATCTAATTTAAGAATGAATAACCGTGACACAGACCTTGTAGGTAAATATATATATTAAAACAAAATACTTGGATATATTAAAAATCTGCATAAATACGCGTTTCTTAAGTAGGCCTATCGTAAATGCACTTAATGCTTTACATTTGAAAATATTTGATTTTCTTAGAATTTCTCAGAATGCTGACTGTCTTTTATTATATAATTAGATTACATCTTTTGAAGTGTAACTGTTTTAATTGCATTACAGAATAAGATAACACTTAAAAATGCTATGAAGTTCTCAAAATCATTTTATTGTATAAAAATGCCTACTAATAATTTAACTTAAATATATACAAAATAAACATATCAATGCAAAAGCGACATATTTTCAAATGACTTACGTCAGTTAAAAGAACACAATTTTGAACTAATAGATGGCATAATATGGCATATTTTCTAAATTATTTGTCATTAATTAGTTTGCAGAAAACTTTTCATAGCAATCCATTAAATTATTTTTAAAACATATATACAGCTTTGTATTCTGATTTGTAAGATATCTACAGAATCTTGTCAATAGCGTAACTTTTATTGCTTATAATTATAAAAGCATCCTATAGATAATATGGAAGGAACGTTAAAATATTGCTAATAATGTAAAAATGTTGAAATGTTTCTAATATTTATCATACATTATAACTAAAGATGTAAATATATTTAAAAAATGAATGTATTGGTTGATATCTCAAAAATTCGATTACATCCTTCAAAACAGATAATACTTAGTTTAAAATAAATATTTTGTGTCAATAAAGTTTGAGTTCCTGTTGCATTATTTGAAACATTACAAAATTGAAAGAAGAAGGGAAGCATTTTAAACAAGTTATTAGAAATTGCAATTTAAGATATAAATTATTGATAATCAAATAGTAAAATAAATAATAAATCCATCTTGGCAATATTAATATATCAAAAATGGATGTTAAAACTATTGACGGAACATATGCATCATAAAATTTAGAATTTTAAAGGAAAATATTAGATGTTTTCTTTTATAGAAATGAAACTTTTATTTAATCAAATAAATATTAACTAAATTATGTAATATTTAATTGTCTATCTATATCTTAAAGATATATATATATATATATATTTCATTTAAAAACATCTTATTATGATAAAATTTATGTTTTCATACAGGTGAAATGCAAAGGATAAATTCACATTTTCAAAATTGTGATAAATTTACATATGTTTTCAGCTTTCTATTCTTTTGATTATAAAATTAGTGATAAATTATAATTTAACATAATTGTTCAAATGTAAATATCTTCTATATAGCGGCATTTAATAAAAATATAGCAAAATATTATTCATTTGGTTTAAAGTATATCATTGTTAATACTAGTCATTCTAAAATGAAATATAAAGATTGATCATATGTCATAGGATCTTCTATATGATTAGTTCAACAGAGTACCTTTCTTTAAAAAAAAATGTATAACTCATGTATAACTCATCTTCTATATGATTAGTTCAACAGAGTACCTTTCTTTAAAAAAAAATGTATAACTCATTTTTATGAGAAGGTCATTTCTTTCTCCGCATTGCTTAGCTATTGAACAAACTTTAGAGAAATGTTTTTCTTTAGATATTTCACTGCAGCAAAAATATACGATGAAAAGAAAGAAGAAAATATAGTTTTCAGGAATGTTTGTTCAGTTATCCATAGGCGTAATATAAGGCGCGAATCTTAACTTTTTTTTTGTTTTTTGAATCGAATCCTCAGCTATTGGATCTGGCGCCTAAGCGTGCCGCTGTTTGAGCCGTGATGTGGTTATACCAAATGGTGCGAAGGATTGGAAATGGGTTGCACACCATTACACAAACATCTGCTCCGCTCAAAAATGTCAAATGTCCTAAACGATAACAGCAAAAGGGGAAAAGAAGAACGCCAGTGAACATACACATTGGTGAAAACAGTTCCGCCATTGAAGCACTCGTTAGGCACGTTTTAGTTTATTACGTTTACCGCTGTTTTTTAACTGAGCACTTTCACAATCATAACAGACATGTTTCTGTTTTATCGAATCACTGCAGCTCATTTTTCTTCTGCATTTTTTTGAGTATTTTGTTAAAATGCAAAAATGCCTCAAAGTGTCTGGCAAGATGCTAAAAATATTTAGAATGATTATTATACAGAAGAAATTTTTATGTTTCGCATTTTATTGAGAAATTTAAAATCGTTTGTTTTCAAGACAATAGTTTTATGATATATATTTTGGAAAATAGTATGATACATTAAATCAACGAATCGTAAATTAAATTTAACATTGATGATAAGCATATTATAGATTATAACTTGCATTCATAGCAATTGCTTTCAAAAATATATTTGACTGAATGTTTCGTGAGAGATGAAATATAATCAATCAATCATTTATGAAATTATTATATAAAGAAAAATTTTTTTATTTAATATGTCATCTATTAAAGCTAAAAATATTATTTTTTCTATTCGTTTTTTGAAAGATTTCACTTAGAAAATTCAAAACTGCTGACAAATTATCTAAATATTATGCTTAAACAATTGAATTAGTTTTTGTTTCATTAAAAATCTGAAAAAGAAAAAAGAAAACTTAGAATTGAAAAATTGAAGCATTGAAACTTGAAATTGAAGCATTGAAGAACTGTAAAATTAAATTTCCGCTTACTGCTTTAAACATATCAACTTAGATATTTAACTCATATACTATGAATTTTCACTTTCTTTAATTATAGTTATCTTTTAGTTCAAGATTACTATATTTAAAGAAAGAAGTTTTCATTATTTATGAATAATAAAACAAAAATTGAAAAAAAAACTTTTTTTTTCGTATTTTAGAAAGATTTTTGTACATTCGCACTCGCACACTTACACACATGAACACACAAACGCATACACACACATGTATATAGAGATAAGTTTTATTAATCAACTTACAATTTTTCTTATCTATGAGAATGCAAATCTAATCTACAATCCAGGCTTCGAAAGAACTCCATAAACAAATTTTCACATTTTTTTCTGAAATACCTGAACTAAATACTAAAACTGAATAAATTTGAAGACAAGGATCTGCATTTTACTAGGTATTAGAACTAGACTACTAAAAAAAATATTTTTTTGTAATTCTTTTCTAGTTAAAATATTAAATGAAATTGTGGGATTAAACCTCGACACATCTCAGTATTGAATATTTTCTAACGGATATCAAAAAGCTACTGGAAACCGACTAGTTAATTTCTTTAAATCAAGAAACTGCTATTATCCCTTAAGTAAATCGTCACGGTAATGCTCCAGACACATAAAATGTCAGGTGAATAAATTTTATTAAATAATGGCATTAAATTACATTATAATAACAGAATTTCCTTTCCACGTTGTTTTCATTTTTTAATTAAATTTATAACTTTTTTATTTGATTCTCACAGGGATCAGAAAAAATTTCACAAATAATCTTCTTTGCATATTCATTTGCGCTTGTCAACAAAATTCATTACGAAATCCATTTTATTGGCATTCGCGGATGAATTATTTAAAGTTAAACCTATCATTATTATGCTTTTAATTTTTTTTTCTTTTCTTATTTATTTTCTATTTTGGAGTAGCATCACATTTTTTAAGAAGAAAAGCGAGGAAAGAAATATGTTTTCACTCTTTGCAATAGATGGTGTAGGGGAAAAAAAACTCTTGTCTATCCTATGGGCTGTTGAGATAAAATACGAGAATTACTTGAATTGTGTCACACCTAAATAACTTTTCGCACCTCATTTTGAAAATAAAACTCTTTGAATTAGGAATGTTTTTTCCAAAGCCCCACCTCATAAGTCGTATTTATGAGCCAATATATTTTTAAACAAGACAATTTTCGTGAAAGATATCAAGGTGAACGAATTTAAAATAGATGACGTTTGTGCAGCTGTATTTCGATTCTCTTTTTGTTACGAGCACACATGTGTTCTTTTAATTCATTGTACGATTAAGTCCTAAGGTATCTACTTCAATCTACTTTAAGGATTCACAAATTGTGCATTTATATCCCAAGTAGGCTTAAGTCATGAAATCTTACTTTTTGTGTTTTAGATTCTTCAATGTTTTTGAATTAAAATAGCCAAAGAAAAATCAAAACACACTTTTCCTTTCATATAAAAAAATAAGATTTTTTTTAATTTTTAATTTTTTTTAGTTTTTTAATACATAATTAATAATTCCTTATTTTAAATATTATGGAATTGGAAAATAATATATTTTTCTAAAACTAATTACCGAGTGTTATTAAGTAAACAAACAAGCAACCCATATTAACCATTAAGTAGACAAAATTTAATTAAACTATTCATTAGCTGACTAATGAGTTCAATGAAAAACTAAAATATGTTATTTAAACTATCTCATTAGATAGAGAGATGAAAAAGAAATAATAACAAAACTGTGTCTCAAAAAATTGCACCACATTGAATTAAATAAAACTTCCAAAAATAATTTTTAAAAAATGAAAAGAAAATAGAAAACCCATCTGATTTATGTATTTCTATAAAATTTGCTAAATACCTTTTCTAATTAAATTTCTTTTATCCACTTTTTATGAATGCTGCATTATTCGTATTCATTACTAAGCAAAAGAAGAATTAAAAAAAATTACGGAATACATATCGTATATTAAGGATAAATTTGTGAAAATATAAA
This sequence comes from Argiope aurantia, assembly GCA_026543865.1. Taxonomy (NCBI): domain Eukaryota; kingdom Metazoa; phylum Arthropoda; class Arachnida; order Araneae; family Araneidae; genus Argiope; species Argiope aurantia. The sequence goes on along the minus strand of JAPMOR010097889.1, from coordinate 46,746 downwards.
AATTCAGTAAATTGTTTAATATTTCTTTTTCAGAAAGCAATTTAAGAAAAATTAACATTTACTTAAAAATCAGTATTTTCTTATAAAATTGTTCATGAGAAACGGTAATAATATACTACTATTTCTTTTTTTTTACCTGAAATATTATATATTTTTTATTTGCTGTTCCATTACAATAAAACCTTTTTTATTCTCATACATAAAAGGCTAGTTATAAAGAGATGTAAATATACATATATATACCATAGCTACAATTAATTCGCATTCTTAAAATAATTATTTACTAATCTACGACATCTTATTTCACTTTAACTTCTGAATTTTCTAAATGTTTAGTTTCCACGCTCTTAATTCCATTAGTGAGTCGAATAAATACTATTTCAACTAAATTTAGGAAGAATTTTCTTCTGAAGCTATAAGCTTAAGAGCGTTCTCACAACACATTTTTTCGTGAATACGGCCATCCTCTTTTAAATGCAATGTCTTCTGGTCAAGGATTCAATAAAGAAATTATAATATCTGTAGAAAATTGAACTACAGTGGTGGTTAAAATTGTGGACACCATTGTTGTTTTCTAACTTTGCATGCTAATAGAAAATGCTAAGTTTCACAAAATTCAAACTCTTATATATCATTTTAAGGAGAATTTACTACTGATTTCAAAACAAATCAAAATTCAAAAATAGTGAAATGTTAAGTAGCAATAATTATCGAGACAAATTAGATGCTGATGACTGTAGTGAGATATCAGTAACTAATAGGGTAGCCTTTATTTTTATTACAACTTCACATCGATGTTTCATTGAGCTGAAAATTATCACATGATGCCAGGAAAAATTTATAGCCTTAATTAGTACTCTTTTATTTGATGGATGCCTGATTCGTATACGAGTTTTCAGACGGTGGCACAAGTTCTCAATAGGATTGAGGTCAGAGCTGTTTCCTGGTCATGATAAAAATTCAATGCTCTTTGTACTAAATCACTTATTCGATATTTTTGCTGTGTGGTAAGGAGCAGAATTCTGCTGAAAAATAAATTGTTCATTGTTGGAAAAGTGATCCCTTATTAGAAGGTATAAGTTTTGGCTCTAGAATAATGTCAACATATGTACTTGCATTTAGTGTCCCATCGATTACATGAAGGTGATTAATACCTTCTCCTGACATGAATGGCCAAATCATAATACTCAGAGGGTTCTTCACAGTTGCCTGAATGCAGTCAGGAGGACGCTATTCACCTTTTCTACGTCTTACATATTTTCGCACATCACTACCGAATAACAATATCTTAATTTCATCATTCCATATAACTCTCGGTGACTAATCGTCTGTCTAATTTGTTCCTTTGCCCATTGTTATCTTTTGATGCACTGCTGTAAATTGAGATAAGACTTTTTTCGAGCAATTCTACCTCTTAGTCCAACATGTAATAATCTTATCCTGATTGTTCTTGAACTGACAGAAACGCCAGCATCATTCAGATGACTTCTGTTGGCCACTGATTGCATTTTTCTATTTTGGAGACATACTAATTTTATTCTTCTGTAATAAACAGATATTTTGCGCCTTTTCGATTTTTCTCTTCTTTGATTTTTATTAAAATTGTCTCCTGATATCGTAAACCAAATATTCGGACTCCAGATGTAGTCATAGAACTACCCACCTGTCTTGCAATTTCAGCATAGGAAAGACAATATTTTTGTAACACAATAATCCTAATTTTGTTTCTAGGTGTCTAATCTATTCTTTGATTTGACGTTACTGCTTTTTGACTAAATATCAGAAATATTTATAAAAATCCCTACTAAATATTAAAAAGTTAAAAAAAAATCCCGCTTCTAATTTCATCACATAAAAAACAGTATTCCTTCTACAAAACTAAGTACAATAATAACTTGTTTCAACTTTAACATGATGTCAGATTCTAATGACAGTTATTAACATTTCATGGTTCCCAGAACAATATCATTGACTGATAAGGTGAATTAGAAATTACAATCCCCTTCATCACTGTATTTGTTTTTCAAATTAAAATATAACTTTATTCTATTACATATATTTGAATTTTTATTTTTATATTGAAATAAGTATTAAATTCTCCTTAAAATGATATGTACGAGTTTGTATTTTGTGAAACGTAACAGTTCGTATAAGCATACAAAATTAGAAAAAATATACAAAGTGATCCCCATTTTTTGCCACCACTGTGTAATCAAATAATTATGAACGTCAATAGAGAAATTCCTTTGAAAAACTCATCATCTGTTTCTCTTACCAAAATATTGATTTCAAAATTTGCTAGAATTTCATCTACTGACAGTAAGAAAAGCACTCGGCGGATAAAGCCATTGTCAAATTCCACTCATTTGTATTTGAATTTATCGTGAGAGGGATATTTTCTGAGATTCTGTGGTATTTCAATCTTTCAACAAGTATCTTTCCACAAAGAGAAAGAAAAGAAAAAAAATCCATCACTTGTTTTGTAGATTTATGACTCTTCGTTTTATAGATCCGCGCTCATTAATATCGAGAGCATGACCAGGATAAATGCTGCATTATAATATTATTTTTCTTATAAGATTATTAACAGGATGTAAAAATAGAGGACTAAACGGAGCAAGGATCAAAGCTGTAATATGGATATATCAAGGAGTTTCTTTGTCTGGAAATAATTTTCTGCAAGCATTTGTAACATTTATTTGTTTAGTATTCCACTTAGGTGGAGTATTTTTGAAGATCTATTAGAAATTTGAAGCTCTTCTACAAATTACGATATCAAATTCATTAGTGGCACTTATTAACGAAGCGTTCAACTGTCATTTCGATAATTTCCATATTAAGACATGACAGTTATCTGAGGTTTCCGTGTTTCCACGACTGCCATTGCTGTCTGTTAGCCCTGATCAATGACCTATTAAATCTTTCAAACTCTTAAACATGCTTAGTATGCTGTTCTGTTTTCACAGAATTCTATGAAAGTAGCCGTGTTCTTAAAGCAATTATTTCCAAATATCTAGAAATCAGAATCCACTTTAATTTCTGAATGTCTTGCAATTTTAGTTCCGACGCTCTTCGAATTACACGCGAATAAAAGAAATGCTACTTCAGCTAAATACAGAGAACATTCTTTTCTGAGCTCCGAATACTTTCTCGCACCTCTTTTCCTTTCATGTTTGCTACCCGATTTGGAGTATATTGATAAAGAAAAAAAAACAGTTTTTTATCATCAAACCTTTAGTAAAGCAAAATAAGTCCAAAAATATATACATTTTTTAAAAAAGAAAATTAATAAAAATAAATAAAATAAAGGTACGACTTTGTATTGAAGCTTTAATATATACTGATTAAGTTTGACCAAATAATAATTTAAAGCAAAACTAATCGAATTTTATTCAATTGCTAATATTATTTTTGTAGACATAAAAGGCAAATATTTTGGCTTTTTTGCCAATTGCTCCCTTTCTCAGAAATTATTTTTTATGGTCTGTAGACCATTGTTAGACCATTTGCTATAAAACTAATATTTGATGCGCAGCACATTTTTGTTCATCTAGCACCGCTTTGTACTTTTCAAATAATTCATAAATTCGTTCTTAAAAAAAATAAACTTATGTCGTAGAGATCGGCTCTTTAATGCATAAAGACAAAAGAGAACTGATGTTCCATAAACCTCAAGTATTATCTATCTTTTACAACATCATATTTTTTAAAGTTAAAACGACGAAGTCATATTTTCCATTTTCTTCAAACTCCAACTTTCTTATATCAGTTACAGAAAATAAATATGATAAAAAATTCTATCATATTTTTGAGTTTTTCTCAAATTTGATGCGACAGTGCATTCCTTGAAGATAGTGTCAGATGGGTTTAAGAATCACATATAGAGAATCTCATGAAATCGTATTGAACTTTGTGTAATATTATACCTGTATCTTATTTTCTTGTTTCAACCTGCTGTAAATTACTTTTCACATTTTGGATCCGAAATAGAAGAATAAAAACAAAATTTTTCATTGAACATTCCATTGCAATCTTGTCACACTACCATAATTACCTAATTTGTACTCAGATTCTTACTGTAAGTTATATTCTACGAAATCCTAAATCAAACCACGTGCAATTTAAGAATCTGATGTTGGTACGACTTAAGAGGCAGAACTAGTTGTATTTCAAATGAATACACATAATCGAGGAAATAATGCAGAGATACGTTCTTTAACCCAATAGCTTCTAAATTACTACAGAATAAATAACCAAAAAGTACTAAGATCAAGTAAATTATGTACTAATTATAAAAGCTAATAATACGTATAGAGAAAAATTATAGCGTAAGCAACAGAATCTTATAATAATCAATAAGACTGCATCAATAACAAACACGTCAAACTGCCACCATGCATGCATTTTTACACTACTTAAGTAACGTAAAAGCTTCATTTATTAAATTTTTTTGCACTTATCTATATGCGCACAAAGTGTCACACTTCTGTCTATAAAATTTGCAGATATTTTAAAATATATGGTTGCTATTCTGAAATAAAAATATTTTCTGCATTCTCATATCTTGAGTGCTAATTTTTAATTGTTGTCCACATAGCAGCATACACTTTATTGGCGATAGTTCAAAAACAACTTTTTGCATAAAAAATAGTTATAATACTACGTATCAGTGGAGAGCAGGGAAAAATGTTACTTTCATAGAACGTGATTATAATAAAGACCTATTTATCTTTTTAAATGGATAGTTGGCCATTATATCAGCTCAGCCGTTGAAGCTTCCTCAGAAGAAGAAGAAATTTTAGTTCCAAAGATACACAATATTTTTCGTTTAAACAAGTTGAAAAAAAAAAACACAATTTACCTCAAATCATGATATTCAGTTACCTTAACAATATGCCACTTCTTTAAAAAAAACACATAATTCTAGCTTTCTAAAAAATAGCGGCCATCATGGTGGGTACCGAGTACCACAATGTTTTGGTCAAATGTAAAATTTAACATGATGCGATATCTGTTGATTGCAGACAGTTTAAAGAAGGTAATTTAAAGAAACGTTAACAGAGAAAAACATGTGCTGAGAACGATTTACACAGAAATGGCATCTTTTTGGGGTAATATAAAAGACACAATTGAAAAAAAAGCTGCTTTCCTTGCTGCGCTTCATTTAATATGATTCGTAAAGAGTTTCTATTGACAGAAAGCCATTGAGTGGGATCCAACTAAATTAATTACAGTAGTCTATGTGCCTCGAATTCACAATAACTTGTTTTACAAACCAAAGTCTAAGATTAATGCAAAGATATATTTGAGTTATCCAATAATGGCACATCCAATAGACCAAATTGAGTTCTGTTCGAGGCATGCAAATCCGGGTGCTTAAAACAAATCTAGATAGAAGGAAAGCATCGTTATCTGTAAGTATTTTACTTATTCTCCGCCGAATTGCCTTCCTTAATTACGTCGCACAATAGATCGTCCTTGAGACTTATACACTCCGCACTGTATATTAAGTTTTGTGAATAGGAAATGCTTAAATGGTCTCTCTTTGAGAGCAGGGAGACTGTTTGTTATTTTAGAGAGAGGCACCTGCGACACTTTCTGAGTGGGAATTATTCCGGACTAGGTCGGAAAGGATTAACCCTCTGCCGTTTCTCAGAGAATAAAACGGGTAATTGAGGTTGGCTGGGGAAGAGAGAGAATTGTGGATTTCGGGAAAATTAAAAAAATATATATAGGCCAAGGGAACTAGGGCAGAAGATTTCGTTTGATTGTACCGAAGGTGAAGCTAATTACCTAGATG
>JAPMOR010097889.1:0-28321 GCA_026543865.1 Argiope aurantia | reverse complement strand
CATATTAGGTCGTAACATACATTTTATTTGAGCGTATCAAACATAATTTAAATATATTTCCTCTCTACCTAATAACTGGTATAAATACAGAATTATCCTCTTTTAAATCCCAGTTTCCAAAACGTAAAATAAGTTCATATCCCTTAAAGGAAAAGAATTTATTCAGAATAATCATTTTAAAGGCTATCTAACAAGCTTAAATTCATTTAAATATCATAACATATCTAAAACGTTATTATGCAGTACACATCCCATGCATACTTGAAAAGTCCTCTATTGAAAATGAATAAAATTGGATTGGGAGCGCTATCATCTGTCATTCCAATTGTGTCACAAATCCACCGAGAGTGTGAAATGCGATAACTCAAGCCTCGTTCTATTGTTTAATATAAATGGAAATTGGAAATGAGATAAAAGGACTTTGAAAACGGATATAGAGTCGTTAATTTCGAATAGATAACAACAGTTGCGTTTGCAAAATGAATTTCTTACCTCATTTAATAAAACTGACTTTCAGTGAATTAAATATTTTGGTACTCTTATGAAGCAATGGACATTAATAAAAAAATAATAATTTTTGAAGAGTACAAAAATTTGGCTTTGGATTAATTTTTTAGTGATTTGGTAAAAGAAAAGAAATGTGACAGAAATAAAGAATACAATTTTTAGAAAATTAATAAGAAAAACGAAGTTTAACAATTATGATCCACATATGAATTAAACATGTTAGCTTCTAAGTTTGTAACCACATTTTTTTATCAGGCTTTCAAAATCCAAGTAACAAACAGTTTGTAATTCTCTGTTGCTTTGATTTAAAGACAAAGACACCAAATATGGATATAATGATTGCTTTCCCATATTCCGGGTTCATGAAGAACATTTTGATTATGTGGCTTAGAAGTTTAAAGAATGGAATATCGACTCCGGTGTCGTTCTTTTTATTTATCTATGGTTCTTTCGAAATTCAAAGTTCTTTTGTAAAATTCGCCATGAATCACAATAATATATTAACCCTCGACCCAAAAAAACACACAATATCATCCATAATAAGTATTTATTACATCTTAAATACTATAAAACTATTCTGTGTTATTTCACTTAACACGCTGCTGAAATTGATGGAAGATTTTTTGGAAGAATATACTTTATTTTAGTTTAATTCACGAGTACAGTATATGAAATCAGTAGAAATATTTAAAATGATTTTTTATTTTATTTATTTTAAGATAGTATGTTTTTAAGATAAATTTTGCAATAATTTCAAAGAATTTCCAAAAAACATTCTATTGTAAAAGAAAAGAATATATTTTAGGAAAACAAATTTACTTTCTAAAATATAACATTTAAGAATCGAGCTTTGTTATTATTATGGAAATAATAAGAAAATAATGAAAATAAAAATTGAGATATAATGAACCATTAAAATGGAATACCATTTTAAAAATTTTATAAACTTCAAAACTAACTTTTAAAAATAGTTGTCCATCTATGTTGTGTAAAAATATAAAAATAACAAATCAGCTTAATATGCCCTAAGTTATTTGTAAAGGTTGATGGAAGCAAGCTCTCGACAAAATTTTGTTTCACTCGGTGGAAGAATTTAACTTTTGATTTTACTGCTTGTGAAGTTTTGGACGTCCTTCCTTCGAATATCCTCGGGCCAAATCACATTTTTCGAGCATTTAAAGTCTCTTGTGACGGTGGGAAGTGCTACTTAAGCAAAGAAAAATCCTGTAGTCCCTTTTATGCAACAAAAACAAAATCGGAAGACCTCATCATGTTCTAGTTGAAAATATTTCGCCTGAAGACAAACTCATCAGCTATAGGAAAATCTTCTTTTCTTTAAAAAAAAATCTAGTGACTTAATACTTCAGTGACCTTAACGTTGCAGCAAATCTTGCTTTAAAGTCATTGATATTAAGTTTCCTAATGCTGCAATAAAATTAATTCAACTTAGAAATTCCTTCGGATGTTGCGTACACTACTAGCAATGCCTAAAGACATATTCGAAATTCTTATTAATGTATGTAATTAAAATGCCTTTCTATTTAAAAACTGAAACTGAAAATCTTATCTGAATTAAATAGTAATAAGTTATATAATATATAAGGAATATAAAAATGATTTACACCTGATGATCAAATTCTCAAGCTGAAGATGTATTTAAATATTCTATATTATCCAGGATAAATAAGCAATTCCATTGAGTTTTAAATTTAGAATATAATAACTAGTTTCTTATAAACTAGGCCAATGTATTCAAATTTGTGAATGAATTCATACATTTTATATATACTTTATTTTCTTTATCCGAAATACCTGTAAATGTGTTAATGCATAAGAGCTGTGAACTTGTTTTAGAAAAAGATATTTTATGTTTCAAGATTTTCTTTTAACAGGTTTTCTGATCGGCGTAAAAAAAAAAAAAAATTCGCGTGATAAGCTCCTTGACATGCGAAATTTATATTCTGTGTTGGTGTGCTGTCGAGGTCGAATTTTATTATTCTGAAAGTGCGTGATTATTGCTCAAGTATAATTAAACAGAAAAAATAAGGGGCGCCATCTTTCGGAAGAAAAAAGAAGTTTATTTGTGCAGTTATTAATAAATTTTATTATTTTTATTTAACGTTCTAGCTATTTTTTTATTTTTTAATTACTTGTTTACTTTTTAAATATTTAATTATGTATTTTTTTTACATATTTGATAATAAATATTAGTTCTCATTAACAAATGAAAGGAATATATGAAACTTATTATGAGTTTTAACTGCATTTAGTAAAATATCTGTTTTTTTTTTTAACTATTCAGAATCGATTAACTATAGAATTGGAATATTTTTTTAAATTAATAGACTATGAAGTCACCTAATTCTCAAACGATTATGTCAATTACGTCATACATTGTAATTTTGGAATGCACTGAATATTCTAAGTTGGACAAAACGCATGGCAAAATAAAATGACATACAGTTAGATGATAGGAATTATTACTATCGTCTGTTGACTGCGGCATAAGATGTATTGATTTCATTGAATAAGTTTTCAGGTCACCTAACTTTAGCAAAATTATGTGTTTAAAATATATTCAGAATTTTTAATGGGCCGCGGTGGCCTGGTGGTAAGGTCTCGGCTTCGGAACCGGAGGGTTTCAGGTTCGAAACCCGATTCTACCGAAGGAGGTCTGTTGCACGTTAAATCCGTCCTGAACAAACGCACTATACACTATAATCAGTTATACAAATACTATGGAAGATAAGATACTATGTAGTTTGATGGCAAATGTGGCTTAGGAATTAAAAAGAAACACTAGTAAAAAGAAAACATGTAAGTAAAATGGAGTAAGGAAAATGCAATACGATTCTGAAAAATAAACGTTAACGAAGATTGTTTTCGAATATCGAAATTAAATATGTAAATTTTTTTTTGAAATGCTATGCTTAAAATTAATAAAAAAATGTATGCATTCCACATGTTTTATTATATTTTATTATTTGTTGCTCTGAAATGGAGATTGATATATTTTGATGACATTTTGAAAAAAAATATTACCAAGGTACTAAAAAAAATTACTTTTGTTTACAAAATTGTTGAGCCAACATTCCGAAGAATATTATGAAACTATTATTTTTGAAACTATTTCTTATTCATTAATGTCAAAATATTGTCAAGAAGTGTCATGGTGCGAATCTTGAAAAATTATCTGATATTGATTCAACAGATTGAAATCTCTTTTTTATAAAATTATAAAATACTGTGACAATAAAATAATATATAAAATTGCAAGCAAGGGATTTGTGCAATACACATTCGATAACAAAAGTTATATAATGCAGTAATTTGCGTTCTTAAAAGGTTCGCTTGATAAGACGAAAATGTCTTTTACTGAGAGTTGGATAAACAACCAGATGAATTTTACCTTTCACTTTAATCTCTGCATTTTATCTATGAAATCACATTATTGCATTTTGCATTGAAGGTCCCTTAGGAATTTTAACCCGCATTTGACAAAAATTTATAGCAAGGGCAAACGCCCCTTGGCATTTACAAGATTCATTAGATCTTTTGTTATCTTGGGAAATCTTAGAATCTTTTCAATTTCATTTATTTCTATTCTTATGGTTGAAAGGGCATTCCTTTTAAAATAATTCTCCAATGAATTTCTCGGAAAGTTTGCCTCTCCTTGTCATACATGCATTGAAGTCCTCTCAATTTATTCTCAAATTTAGTTTTGTGCAAGTCCACTTCCTTAGAGAACTTCAGATTCCAGGAATTTAATGCTTTCTGTATAATTTAGTGTAACATACGTTTCATTTGAATGAACAATTCCAGAAATACTAACGTCTATTATAATCTTGATTTTAAAATGAAACACAATTTTATGGAAATAGAGCTATGAACATCAACGAATTATTCATTTAAAATATATTTTCAAAAGTTAGAAAACATCGATAAAAAATAATTACAGAAGCAAAAAATTTGCATTTTAGCATAAAGTTTCAGTTTTTAATAAAATGTCTTAGGTAGATGAAAAAAATTAAATTCGATGTAAAAATAATCAAATTTGTAAGTAGGTTAGTTTTTCTCTTAAAAAAAACTGTTATTTTTCAACTAAAACCCTTTTTTAGTGATGCTTCATTTTTTCCACTGCCATTGAATAAACTTATTTCGATGAAATTTTGGAAAAATTCATTTTTTATATTTATTTTAATGAGTTGAACATTTATGTGGCGTTTTTTACTGTATATTTTTTTTGAAACCAGCATGTGATAAATATTAATAAATGCATTACATGCTAATTTATAAACATAAATTACTCCAGATAATTTATGATTATATACCTGGATTCTTATTCATTGGATGATGTTTATAAACATCGTGTAACTGATTTTTAATTCATTCAGATAACTAATTTTAATTCATTCATTAAAAATATTTTTTTATGAAATGTTAGGGCTGCTGCTTTAAAAGAGATAAGAAGGCCTTTCGCTTTTATAGCTTGAATAACTATAAAATCTTTCTATTTTATTTTAAACATTCAGAACGAACAATGAAGCTCCAGACTGAAAAAAGAGTTAACTTTGTAACTTATTATTTGCATAGAAAATGTCACTACTTATATGAGGCAAATATTAAAATGGGGGTGAAAATTATGAGAAATCTAAGACATATGCACATGTCTTGTTACTCTTGCAAAAATACTGAGCAGATGTTTCGTAAACATTCTCAGAAACATTCTTTCTTTAATTTCTAAGTAGCCACAAATTTCTTTGATTTGTAAGCATTTCTTTGATTTGTAAGTATTCGCACCTTCATAAAGCGTCCATTTCATTATTTTTGCGATTTAAGAAATATTTCATTTTTGACATACAATCAAAAAATAAGCCAATAATTTGTAAATAAAATCTACATCTCTTATTATGTGTCGCTTGTTCTGTCCAGGAATTGCGCAATAAAATTAGTTAATTATACTGAGAATATAATTTTTTAAAAAAAATATATTAATCTTGGAACTAGAAGAGAAAAAAAATTGGAATAATAAGTAGTAAACACGCAAACCAGCTAATTGTCATAAGTACTGAAAATTATGATTAATTACAACAAAGTTTAGTAAAAATAATGAAAATAATAATAAATGAAAAATTTAAAAGAAAACAATTAATATAGCATAACCCTACTTTTATAATACGTAATAAATAAGCGGGAAATGAAATAATCGCTCTACAATACAGAATGAAAATGCTGCAAATAAAGGAAAAAATGTATGATATTACCCATACAAAAAAAAAAAAACTAATAGCACAAGAAGCAATCCAGAAAAAAAAATCGCACTAACAACAACAACAAAAAAAAGACAAAGGCATACTATTTAAAAAAAATTTAGAATTCAATTCCAGTATTAAACCAAACTTATATTCAGAACAGCTTGGTTTTCAGATTTCAAGAGGACCAACATTATAAGCGTTTAAAATAGGTGTTGTTGACCCCCAAATTTCACTTAAGCAGTTTCTGAGAAATAAAAAAAAAAAAAAACTAATTTTTTTAAGTGCATATAAAAAGCGATAAAGAAAAGAAGAAAGGAAAATTGAATAATAATAAAATTATAGAAACATCTCGTTTTTGTACAATATTCATTTGCAGCATAACAATTTTGAAATATAACAAGTAGATATATCTCCAATAACTAAACATTATATTCAAACAGTAAACTGAAAAAAAAAACAGTTATATACAACATAAACAAATCTGGCACTCCATTATATGAGAAAAAATATATATAATTTTCCTAATCTATGCTCCATCAAGAAATATCTCAAAAGAGCGAAAACATTCCAAGCTTTCATGCTCTTTTCTAAAAAAATAATGCATTCTGATAAAAATATTTATCGGTGAATAGAATCGAATTTGTAATTAAAATTGTTTTTTAATGATTTTTTAATGCTAGTAGGTTAATCAGTTGTCCATTCAATATACCAAAACACAAATTATGTGAAAACTTTTTTCACCAAAATGAGAAAGGATTTTTTTTAATACACTGTTAGATAATGTTTGTCTCATCAGTGAAAAAAAAATGAAACGACACTGCATTTTATTGCCTTGCATTGTGTAATTTTGAAATGTATAAATTAAAACATTAAACAATTTTATAAAGTAAATTCTTTCTAAAATCTAATTTGTTTGAAAATTCCTTAGTCAAAAATGCTTCGTAATTTTTGATTTTTTGTTAAATAAAATTATTTAGTTCAATAAATGATTCTCTTCCAATAGAATTACTATGCAACGATTAACATATAATGAAATTATACATATTATATAACAAACGTATGCAATAAAACTAAACATAAACACAACATTTTTTTTCTTTACTCTAAATACCCGCAGTAAACAGATTATCATCGTTTTGTGGGTTAGATGCACTTTCCTCTGATGGTCTATTATAGAAACGTCTGCTACACATTTACACTGGTGTGCAAAACTTAAGCAACAGGTATGTTTTTTGCCATAACTTCACGAGAAATCATCTGAGAGACATGAAATTCAGAAATGAGATACAGCATTTTGTTCTGAAAGAATGACGAAAGCACAGTTGAGCAGAGATGAATACAATGGATACAGTATGGAATCAAACAAAAAAGGCTTTATTGAACTCATAGTAACGTTACACATGATTGTCTGTCCAAGAGGAAGAACAGCAAGCAGATGTTCCTTAGTATGAGATATGCCCTCCCCTTACTGCAATGGTTGCTTCGCACCGTCTACCCATAATCAGCACCAGATTGTCCAACAGTTCTTGAGGTAAGAGTGCCCATTCCTCAATCAGCATCTGCTTAAGTTGTCGGGTGTTCCCAGGAGGATGTAATCGTGCCGAAAGGCGTCTCCCCAAAACATCACACACATGTTCTATCGGATTTAAAGCAGGAGAGCACACCGGCCAATCCATTCGAGTGATATCTTCACTTTACAGGAGCTCCTCAACAGCATGAGTCCTGTGTGGCCGCGCATTGTCATCCATAAAAACGAAGTCTGATCCAATGGCACCTCGGAACAGACACAAAAGGGGAAGGATCACCTCCTGACAATAGCGATTTCCAGTTACAGAACTTCTGTCGAAAACGTGGAGCTCAGTCCGCCCGTTCATCATAATGCCTCCCCAGACGACAACTCCAGGACCACCGATACGGTCTCTTTCCGTGATGTTACTGGGATGAAACCGTGTCCCTACCTCTCTCCAAATCAACTGGCGTTGGGAATTGCTTGTGGCACTAAAACGACTCTCATTTGTAAAGAGGACACGACTCCATTGATGAGATGTACAGTTTTTGTGCTCCCTGACCACTCTAAACGGTGCCGCCGGTGGAAAACTGTCAAAGGGATGCAGCGTTCAAGACGGCGGGCAAATAGGCCACGTTTGTGAAGGCGTCTGGACACAGTAAAACGCGACACTTGTCGCCCCGTTGCTGAGCAATGGCGCTTCCTGACTGGTTTCTGGTTCTTTTCGCCTGCAGGACGATATATCGGTCATACACTGCAGTTGTTTTCCTGGGGCGGCCACCACCAACCTTTCTCACATCTGTACCTGTGGTCACCTTTCCGATCATTCTTCCACGTGTGAAATCGTCCAGGTGATTTCTGCTAGCCCTATTTCACGAATTAACTCACGTGCACTTGCAGCGAATGTCTTTAATTGCGTCTCCGTCCTTCCTTTTATTGTAGTGTGGAGCTGCTTGCGCCTTCCGCACGTGTTTTGTGTACGCTCACGTCGCCTGTGACGTTTTGTTCCTGATATTTGCATACGCATGACCTTTCTCTTGAATTGCGTGTTCATTGTATTGATCGCAAGAACTCCTTTTCTGCAATTTCATGGCTATCTGCTTAAAATTTGCATTGTTGCTTAAGTTTTGCACACCAGTGTACTTTATTTAAATGAATTCAGACTGATGTGTTGTAAATGTCAAAACATGATTTATATCCTCAACATCTGAATTCTGAATTCAACCACAAATATTCTATTTTAGTTTCCAAAAGTTATTTATACTACGTAATAAATTATCAAATCAAATCAAAAAGTTATCTTATCTCTAAATTTTCTGTATTTCAAATTCCTTTTATTTATATTATACCTTTATGATTTAACTGCGTTAATGTCAAATTGCTTTTTTCAATATATCCTTTCATCAGTGACGCTATTTTAATATGTCTATCATAAAATAAAATGAAATTTACTGTTGCTTTCTTCCAAACTATCTTCGTTTTAATGAATATCTCGTATGAATATTATATTCATTTAATTTAAATATTGCATTCCCTTATTAAAACCAAAATCCTACTGTTAACTTTACAAAAATATTTTCCCAGATTATTTTTCAATTTCATTCTACTTATAAATATAACATTTTTAAAGTGGACTGCAAGTACCATACAACTAAGTACCACATAGAAACTAGTAAATAATTTATAATTTACATTTACGAAAATAAGATTAATTTACGCCCTTCGTTACAACCATTCTATCCTTCAAGCTGACCTAATACATATATAATCAAAGTTAGGAAGTTAGCCAAAATTCTTGATGGATTTAATTCTTCCGAGCTACAATAAAGGCAGCTAACTTCTCAACTTTAAGCTAGGGTAATACACTAAATTAACTTGTCCACCATCTGGTGCTTTAATCCCTAACATCTGCTAACAGCCTCCCGCTTCAATGAAATCACCTTTACACCGTCGTATTTCATTCGGCAATTCACTCTAAGATAAGGAGGGACTTTCTTGGCAAGGCTGTTAATGATGGCTACGTCGGAAGCATCCTTTTGTGTTTGAAGATCGGTGAATCTGTCAGAAAATATTTTGTAAAGAAAAATTCGGAAAAATATTTGTTATTTAGAACTTCTTCATTAAATTTGAAATATAATAAAACAGGCCCTCTCACAAAAATATTTTGAGCACATATCATGGAGTGAATGAGAAAATTGAAAATACGGTAAACTAGTTTCCTGATACAACTATTGTGGCTAATGGCGTGTTAAATATGCATTTGGAGAGTTTGATAAATATGCATCAAAATTTTCTATCATATAGACAGAAAGTGCAGAAACTCTCTTATCAAGATGGAGATGAGTAAGAGATCTTTTAGAGCAAGAAAAATGAAACATTGCAAAAGAGAGAAAGAATGAGAGAAAAAGAAAGATATGGGAAAAAAATTAAAATGTAAATTAAGAGAAAATAACTTCTTCTATACGTCGATATAATTCGTAAATAGATATTCCAAAGTAAACCTTTTGGGGCCGCGGTGGTCTGGGGATAAAGTCTCGTCTTCGGAACCGGAGGGTTTCAGGGTCGTAACCCGATTCCACCGAAGAACCGTCGTGTAAGTGGGTCTATTGCACGTTAAATCCGTCATGCCCAAACGTCCTCGCGCTGGTGTGGTGTGGTGAGAGGAGGGTGCCATCTCCGGTGTCGTCCTCGTCATCTGACCGCTGTTCAAAATTACGAGGTCCGTCCCACAATAGCCCTGGTATTGCTTCAAACGGGACATTCATATAACCAAACCAAAGACAACCTTTCCTTACCTGCAACATAAGAAAATTTTTCTCCTTTTAATATTGGAACCACAGTATCAGATAAAAACTTATCATCAAAACCTTCAACTTCAACATTAGTAAGTATATTTTCTTAACACTAAAGATACCACGAGCGGGTCATTTGACCCGCTTCCAATGGCAATTCCAATGTATCGGTGAAATGCCGGTAGGTTTAGTGTTAATTCTTTAGAGTTATACCCTGATGGCAAGTTGGAAGAAGAAGTTACTTTACCATTTTCCAGAGTTGAAAAGAACATTGAAGAAAATTTACTTTTTTCAATATTTGCATATATATATTCATAATGATTATAGCTATAAGAATGATGAAAGTTTAAGGGAATGCTGCCAATGAAATAGAAGTTATACTCCTTGGCTGATGGAATTTGGATTAAAATGAAAGATTGCCTAAATAACAGCTTTGGGATTGAAATGTTTGTAGAAGGCCTACTTTGTTCGACTGCGGCTAAATTGAACCTCACATCGTTACCATGCGTATCAGAGAAGTGAAAACTAACCACCGTATCGAAAGCTTCTCATTCCTAAACCAGGCATGTCTATTGGTCGTGTGAGAAAACTACTAAGGTCAGTTTTCAGAAATATGTCACTAATTGAGTTAAAAAAAATCGAAGTTAGCTTTGAGAATCACTTTCAACTTCTAACTAAAGAATCTAGAAAAATAAAAATAATATTTTTTTTTGCCAAGTTAGAATTTCCGAAATTGACATTTATTTTTCCGAAATTCACATTTATTTTATCTTCAGTCATCAGAATGCTATAAATAGATTAAAATTTCAATCTCCAGCCATTTCCGCTTCCTTTGAATTAGATGGATCATCCATGAACTTGTTCGATATTCTGTTTTCTTTCTGCATATCATTCAACTGCTCATATCCAAGAAGAATTGCATTATTAACTTATTTCTTACGTGCACAAAGATGCACGACAAATATTATATACACAAGTGCAATATATATAAATATTTACATATGTGTACAAGTTATATTCTGTATATATATATGCCCACTAAAACACAAAATTGTACAAATTAAAGAAAAATGCATATAAATGTATAGTTACAAAAATAAAAGTAAGATGAAATCTGAAAGTAGATTGGAAAAGTACCTAAAAGTATAAGAAAAGAGGAAACACTTCAAAATCCATACAAAGGGAATAATAAAATGATTGCATTTCAAGGAATACTGTGAAAATAAATCGTTAATCCATATTGGAAAGTGAGGGCCGAAAGTAAAGCATGGCTAACGACGTATTTATTCCTCATCATGAAATGAAAGAAATTCCGATCGAAGGAAAAAATTATAGCGTCTTCTGCAAATAATATTGAAATTTATATATATATATATATATATATATATATATATATATATATATGGGAAAAATAATTGTAAAGAAATATTATAATATACAAGGTGAATCAAAAATGAAGCATGTTTTATATAATAAAGGAAAATATAAAAAGGGGTAAACATATGAACAAAGGAAAAAACTCATTACCAGACATAAGGATTTCTTTAAGCGGCGACGGTCAGGTAGGACATCAAAGTACGCAGAGTATCCAATAAAGTAAATTTATGTATGTTGCCAGGGTTACCGTGTGATAGCTAAGGACTTTTAAGTGCGCACGATGGATATAACGGTAGACGAATTTTAAACGTATTTTAAAGGAAGTGACCTAAAAAAAGGAAAGAAATTAAAAGATCGTTGGATAGTTATGAAAGAAGAAATATTAATTTAAATAAAAGGTTGCCGTTAAATATAATGTGCATTTTCAAGATGTAGATACAGAACATGTTGCCTAATTTATTTTTAGACACACATTAATTTCACTTTCTGATGAAAAATTAATACGCCATTTGCCATGTTTTATAATCTGTTTTTATGTTTAATAATTATCGACATACACACACACACTTGTACATATACAGACACGCATGCGCACACATATTAAAGGGCACCCCATAATAGGAGAACAAGCATTTATTTCTCTAATTACTGTGCTTACTCTTTTGTTACGACAACGAAGTTTTACTAAATAAGATGAATAATTAAATTAAAATACTAGCAGTAATTTTTTGACACTGACTGGTTTACAGTTGTAACTTTGAATTTATATATATATAAAGAAAGAGTGACATGAGATATGGGACATTTAAAATGGAGAAATAATGCAATACCGATAAAGAAAATAAAATGACTTTCTCACAATTTTGTGCTTAATATCAAACTATTCTAATTAATGACATATTTCAGTAAGAAGAGCGTTTTGAAATATTAATTATTTATGTTGCATTTGATCATAATAATGCTTACCTAACTGCATAAGAATATAGGCATCATTTTCCTGAAAACTTCCACGAACGCTTTAATGATTGCAAACTGCTGAATTCTTTCTTCACCAGGGAGGATAAGTGATTTGAGAAATTGACATTTAGGTTTATTTTCAAATACTTTCATGCTAGGGTAAGAAAAGTAAGTTTAAAATTCGACATTCCAAAAACGACTGTTCCGAGTATATTGTAAATAATAACTGGCATCTAATAGCATTAGTGGACTCCATGGATAGCTACAATGAGTTCACGAGCGAGTTCTAAAGTTTTGTATTTGAACCCTATTTCTGATAGAATCAAGTTCTTCTTTCCTGATAAATGTAATTTTCAGAGATGAATGTCAGTTTGAATGAGATGGATGCGACGATTTCGAAAGCAATCACTTTTTGGAATGACAACTATCCATTTCTTGTACAATAATTTCATCATCAGTAGTAATTTTCTGTTTGTGTATGGTTTAGGCTTTTCAGACATTTATGATTGCTCCCATTTACAGCAATATACTGAATTGTGACGGATATATTCGCGTGAAGGCATGTATTGATTGTAGCGGAAAAATTGTATTAACTAATATATGGATTGCCGTTGGCAGTAATTCCATATGAATGGTTGCAATTAGATGTTGCTCTTCCACACAAAACCACAGCTGGAAGACGGTGATTGAACGTGAAGTCCTTTCATTGAATTACTGGCAATAGAGTAATGCATTTGTGAACCACTAGAGTATTTTTGGCCAATTTAATAAAAATTTTAAATAAAGCAATATTTTCTGTTTCGAACATTTTAATAGATTTTGATATGTATATTATTCTCGAAATGTGCATTTTAAAACTAAATTAAAAACACTACATTAAATTAAGAAAAAGGTTTATTAATTTGTTTTTTGACATCTCAACAAATTTTGAAGTTAGTTAGAAGCATGAAACTTTGTATTATGATAGAATAGTTTAAGAGAAATCTTTTACAGATTAATCCTTTTCCACTATGGGTCCATTTAAAAATTGAATTTTTTAGATTTTACTCTCAACTACAGAAATTTACTACAGAAATCAATCTTCGTAAAATTGCTTATTTTATTTAATATAATGTTGCAGTTGAAAGTACATTTTTCATTACAGTATTATACTTTCAACTGTAATATATTGCTGCTTGTTGTTTTGTGCGTATGATGTATGTAGGGATAAGTAAAACTCATTATTTTCAAGCAATTATCTTATTTCATGCTATTTTCTTTCATCCTTGACCGTTTTTGATTTAATTGATAATAATGATAAAGAATTTTGCATGGATGCTTAGATCAAATTTGAAGTCCAGAGTTTCTTTAAATGAATACTTAAAGAAGAATTTATTATGAACATATTTACCGAAGGACAAGTGACGATATGAAACAGACTGGTGTTCCGAGAAGGGGCAGAAATATTATGTTAATGATAGAAATAGTGAATAAATGCTGTGAGTTACTTGTTTATTAAATATATGTTCTTTCCCAATTTATAAACTTAAGTTTTGTGAATCAGAACCATCTATTAGAAAGATCTTTCATTAACTAATTAATAGATATATACATGCTAGATAAAGTTAATGGAAATAAGAAAAATATTGAATTTTTTTTTGCGTTGTTTTATCTATCACATCTCAAGGTGCGATTATAAATTGCAATTACAAAGATTAACACAACAGAAAATTTTGGCATTTTGGCATTTAAGGGAATTATTTTGCTTATTGCATTTATTTGCGATACACTATTAATTCATGATATATTGTATTAAAGATAGAAATCATTATTTAAGCAATTTATTCTCTTTCAGCATTTTTTACTGTACATATTTTCTAAGTATTTATTTCTTAAAAATTAATTATGTCACCAAGGCGACTTCCTTTATTTTTTAGGGTAATCCTTGAATCATCCAAGAAGGAGAAACTGTGAAATAAAGCTAATTAACTCAATTCCATTCTTTTTTTAAACATATGTTGCATCTGAATATTTTATTATATCTGTTTTATTTTAAAAGAGCGCGCTCTTTTTAGAGAATTTTATATCCCTTCATAACTTGATAGGCTAATTAAATTATATGAATTCTGTCAAATTTTGCTGAAATGATACATTCATAAGTTGAAAAATAATGCTATGATATGAAATAAGAATATATATTAATTTTTTTAAATAGGTGCCTTCTACATTTTCCCCTTAAATTTCCTCGTTGGCTGCACAGGATCGTTGGAAGTGCCGCAATACAGTAGTTAACTCTATTAAACATTATGATTATCTTTGTTAAACAAGGATTCGCTCATAGTTGACAT
The DNA here is from genome assembly GCA_026543865.1 of Argiope aurantia. Taxonomy (NCBI): domain Eukaryota; kingdom Metazoa; phylum Arthropoda; class Arachnida; order Araneae; family Araneidae; genus Argiope; species Argiope aurantia. Next base: position 13,599 of record JAPMOR010097889.1, on the reverse strand, counting down.
ACAACTTTCTAAATCAATAAATCCATTTCATTTTACAGTAAAAACAAAACCTAGTTTTTCGTTCGAGCGTATAATCTTATGAGCCAAATTTAATATTTATGATAAGTTGCGAAATGTAAACTTTCCCTGGCCTTCTGATGATAAATTATCTTCTCTAATAAAATATATTCAGTAATTCTTTTGAATATAACTTCAGGCTATTTCTTTCTGAAACTCATTTAAATCGTGACAAAAAAAATTTATATATTGTATATAGATTTTCACAAATATTTTTTTTTATGCTTCTAGTTTCAATTTATTTGTTAATGTAGCAATTTGTGTAGATACAAATGGCACTCATTTTTCTGATAATGAAAACAATTTTTATTTGGTTTGATTTAAGGTTTTCACTAATATAAATGTGATAAACCATCAGCTGATGAATTCAGTAATGCTCATCCGAATTCCTAAAAATAAATTTTCTCCAAGTGATAAAAATCCCAATGTCAACGCTTTGATATTTCTTTATAAGGTCGAAACGGATGGAAAAGTGGCGCAATTTTATTGATAAATATTCCTAGTTCATTCTAAAATAAATGGAGCCAACTCCCTCGAGAATTCGTAACAATGAAGTGCTCTCTTCAGTTCAATGCTAAACATTTCATAATTCAAAGACAGCCTCTCGAGCTCTTAAATAAAGCCCTAGAGGTCTCCATCCCTCCATCATGAAATGTGGAAACGATTAGCTCGAGATCGAAACTTCATGGAACCAGCTGTTCTCCCTCGTTCACCCCCTTAATATTATAAGTCTGCCATCTCAAAAACTCTCTGATGCATGGTGATCGTTCATCAAATCCCCTCTTTGTGAAGAACAGTAAGATGAGGATTGGACTTCCTTGGAGCTGTTGAACGTGTTTCGCCTCTAAAGAAACTTAAAAATAAGGTTCCCTAGAATATAACCATTTTTGCCTCTGACAAAGTGAATGTTTATTCCAGAAATAATCTTTTCGGCTTTTCTTGTCAATTAAATGCTATTTCTTGGTTTATACTGTTGCTTAGAACATCATGTAAATAAAATTAAATCGGTTATTTTTGCGTGGTATTAAGTACCATTTTTGTTACAAACGATAAAATTGAAATATATATTCATAAAAAAAGTAATACCTGACAGTGAGATGGTATCGCTTAATTACACATTATGATTTATGATCAAAGTAAGATTATTTTAGACGTTCATGAAGTAATAAATTGCTCTTCATGGAAAAAAAGGATAAAAAGTTGTAAATGATATAAAACAAGGGAGGAATATTTGCTACTTTTCTTATTACAACACATTTATTTATTATGATCTATAACTGAAGTAATATATTTGCATAAAGAAAATAAGCAACAAATTCATCATAAATTAGTTGTTATACGACAGAATATTTAAGCTCTTAATCATAGCGTGTTTTCTAAGTAGATTATACGCTTTCTTTTAAAAAATATAAGCTTATTTTGATTCAACTATATAACCACATTTGAGATTATTAAGGATTTCTAATGGTTTTATTAATAAAATGTAAATATAATTAATTAAATCTTATCAGATTGAAAACGTCATAATTCGATGCATAATTAGAACTCTGGCATCACGAATTAGAGATTGGCATTATAAATTCATCGCAACTCCGCACACTACTTCGAATTTTCTTTTCTTTAGACAGTAAAATCAAAAATAATTAACGACTTTTTCGTTTTATATTCTTAAATTGATTTTTATAAGAAATAGTCAGTTTAGCAAGTACCGCTATTTTAATTATTGAAAAGAATATTTTTTGATTTCTAAAAACACTTAAAAATACTTAATTTCTAATATTTTAAAAATTATTTGAATTGATTCAAAATGTAAAAAAAAAACAACTTTGTCTCTTGAATTTGAGGCTAACAACACTTGAGAACATTCCAAATATCTTTAAAATTATATGGATACGAAATTCAACGCTTCAAATCAAGCTTCTTGTTTGGATGAGTCATGGAAAATTTCAAAACAATTTTATACAATACTTTTGTAGTTTTCAGAATACTATGTAACCTTAGGGAATATTACATCTAGATAAACAAGAATCAAAGTTATGGTATGATCACAATTAAGGTAATGAATATAGTAAATGCATTATCTTAATATAATGAAAACACAGAAACAACAAAAGGAGAATGAAAAATAATTGATTATATAGGATAAAAAAAACTCCTTGTTGGAATAAGGAAAGCTCATAATTGAATTGAAGCAGAATTCAAATCGTTAATGAAACGATTGGAGTTATTGTATAAAATTTTGAACTTTAGGATATATTACTTTTTACTTGTTTTGAATAATGGAGGTTTTCTTATAGCATCTAAAACTATGGAATAATGCTAAATTTTATATGTACTTCTATAATTATATTCTTTCTGTATTCTTTCTTTCATTTTAAAATATGTCGGTGGGCGTTGGACATTAAAGGATTGCATTTGTCCTCAAAGACAAATTTAAATTAGAATTTAAAATCAGTGCCAAAATGATCATGATAAGAAATAATGGTCGGTTACTTCAAAACTCATCCAAACACTTTGGGGAAGGATATGTAATACTTAAAGTTTTAAAAAATGACCAAAGGTTGTAGTGAATCTTTGGAGTTGAAAGAAAAATATTGAAAAAAAAAGTTGTGTTTGGTGGAATTTTGAATACAAAATTTTTATAGAATACAAAAACTTGCTGGAAGGTTTAGAAATTGTGTGTCCGGCAATAAATAATCTACAAAAGAAAAAAAACATAAAGAGATTTATCATAAACAGACCCCAAGATCTGGAATTCACCAACTGAAGTCTACAAAACCAGCAGCAATCAATAAATATGAGGAAAAATATATATGCTTCCAAATTAATTCTAATACTTCTTTCGTAAAAGATTTTAAAGCTAAATTGTTCTTGTGTTTAAAGATTAATAATCATAATGGAATTTAATTCCCCGTTTTAAACCTCCATTTTAAAAAACAAACTCGATAAAAAGAAGGCCGTGCAAATTATTTTAGGAAGTTATTTTTAACTCAAAATCTAAATTGATTTCAGAAACATTTCGTTAAAGGCATACTTTAAATTTAAGACTAAAAATTTTCTTTTTCGTCTTTTATGTTTCTTTTAAGCATCTTCAATCAATTCTCTTTCTTTTTAATCTCTTTATTTTATCTTTTGAATTGAAGAATTTACAACAATATATATCATATTGAAATAAAATAGGATAGAGAAGTACAAGACATTAGGTAAACACTTTCTCTATGAAAATGAACACAAAACAGGATCATATCCTTAAAAGAAGTTTGAATAGTTACTTTTTCAAAACATCGTGCATTTTTAGTGCTGAAATCAAATAAAATGGACGTAAATAACTTTATTTGCATTTCAAAACAGTTCATTTTTTTTACTAGCTTTAAGCATTTAGATGAATAAAGATATTATTTTTATTAAACTATACTTAAGTAGCTTGTAAATTGATTCTTAGGAATAGACGATTCTTTCTTTCACTATAAAATGCTACAATAAAAATTAAGATAAAACAATAAATTTTATTGCCATACAAGGGAAGAGAAAAATGAAGTAAGACACAAACACAAAATGGAACAACTTCTTTTGTCAATTAAGAAAATTTCAAGTCTTCTGACTGTTGTTTTGTTTTGCTCCCTTTAAATCTCTCGAAAGTTACTTAAACTTCTTTGAAATAAGAAAGAAAACATATTCAAACAGAAGATCAAGTTACTGACTAAAAAAAGTGATTTTGTTTTGCAAAAGAATAAAATTTGTATTATTTATTGTCAATTAAAAACTGTTCCACTTTATTTATTTTTGAAATACAATTACCTCATTAGACAAATAATTTTATATTGTTTTGATCATAGAATGAATAATTTATAAAATAAAGCAAAAAATATTATTTTCATATGAACTGATTCTGAAATTAATGCATAGTTAAAATAGTTTGTATTATTAAATTGCTATATTGAATATTTCAAAAGCAATTTTCAATACAAACATAAATATAATTTAGAAATGCAGACAGTTTTTAAGTTTTAAATTTCCATAATTACAATACTGGTACAATGATAATTACAATAGATTTATCCTGAATTCAATGATGGTAATCGGAAAAAAAATCTTTTGCGTAGCGTTAAAACTAATGATTAATAAATAGTTAGCATTTCTCAGAGCTAATGAAATTTTGCAGACACTTAACAAAAGTATGCAACAAAAGAATAAAAATATCTTTAATATTTTTCTTTTTTCTTGCTGAAGTACTAGAACAAAGGAATGTCATTTATAAAATTAATACCATCATTTATGCGATGAAAATTTATACTATACAGGTGCTATGCAACCCAACTTTCTTAATCGGTATTCAGGAAATCTTTTAAATGCATGTGTTATACCATTTTTGAATAACAGTGGCACTGTTCTGCATTTTTATTTCCATTATTTTTTAGTTTTATTTGAATGTCATAGAAAAGGAATAGTGCTTTTATGATTTGGAAAATCTTCCTTTAAAAAATTAAAAATACAGAAAGTTTTACAGTTTTATTAGACGTTTCAATAATTAGCTGTCAAATGAATAAAAAAAGTATGCGAAATATTTTCATTAATTTCATAACTTACGATATGCATACAGGCTATCGAAAACAATTGATAAGAACAATGGATTTTAATTCAAACACAAATAAAGCCTTCGAGTATATTACATGCGTACGAGATTCAAGTAGAATGCACAGAAAGCACAAAATGTTCAACACAGCTCTTATTAAAATAACATCTTGGGAGTAATATTTTTCTACCATATAAATTACTTAATCAACCGAGTTCAAGTAATAGGAGAAGAATATATTTGGAATTGTGACATAATGACATACATTAAAACCAGTCATGAACTTTTAAACTAAAAGATAGGAAGAGTTTTTTTAATTGAAATCAATGGGTGTTTCAAGAAAATGCTGAAACTTTGCTCTTGAGTAGATTGTAAATAATACTATTAAGAATTTTGAAACTTTTAAATGATATGTTTGATGATTTTTTTAAATAACACTATTATAAAATTTATAATGTCTTTTCAATATTTTGTCTGAAATTTTCTGAATATTTCGTCTTACAAATAATTCGAAATTTTATCATTGAATATTATCTTAATTTCTGAAAAATAATTGCTTCCAATTTAATTTCTTAAATAGTAAAAAGCTGTCTCCTTTATTGTGCAATACTATAGTAACTGTACCACTTATTTTTATGAAATATATTTACTTAAATTTTCGACATAATTGGCAAATCATTTAATTTGCTGAACATGATACTTAATACGCTATACGTGACATTAAGCGTAATATACTTTTTTACGAATTTCCTTCGAAAAACTCAAAATAATTTATCGGTTTTATGAGTTAATATTAAAAATATGTACCATAGTGTAACATAATTAATTCAGCGACCATGTACACATTGCGAAATATTGTATAATATAAATTCTTGCCCCTTTTAGACATATTATTAGAATGCTTATTTTACTTTAATTGAAATGAAAAAAAAAATAACATTAATCATTACATTCTAAATGATTGACTTACTCATTTTACCTAAATAAATAAATTTAAAGTAATTCTGTTGTTCAAAAAATTATGAAAAATTCTATTGGGATACAGTTTCCATTGTTCAATGACTTCATTGATTTGAATTTCAATTTTTGAATGGCTTCACTTTGGACAGCTTCTGATGAAAGTGTTTTGGGATGTAAGAAGCATTTATCCCATCTTCCAACGCTTAGATACTAATAGTTTTAAAATGATTTAATTGATCAGATTTACATCGACTGTGCTGAAGATTTCCCTTCGTTTAACAAACGGGAAGTAGTCAAATATTTGACAAAGTACAGCTCCAGACATTAACATCAATTGAGTATTGATACTGGGCAGTGCATGACTTCGGGGAATAATGTATCTCGTTTAAATCAATCTATAGGCATATACCATGCCAGCGTAGGACAGTATTTCTAAAATATTCGTTAGAGGAGAAGAGAGGGAAAGCGGTCAACTATTTTGAAGAGAACGAAAACGGTCAACTATTTTTACCTCTATGTCTAATATGTTTATCAGTTTAATAAAGTTGACAGAAAATAAAAATACCCTCATTGTGTAGAAGCGCAGTTAAAAAAAGGTTTTAATGTGATCAATTTTTAAAAAAGGGATTCAAACTGAAATTCAAAAAAGATGTAATTCAAAATCTAAATAAATGGGTTTTTTTTCTTTATTTTAATTAAGATTTATTGTCTTAAAAGTGAAAAGAAAAATATCCAATTATGACTATTTTTTGATAAAACGAGCTACATTTTATAAATTTTGACATTTTTTTTAAAAACTTTTACACAAGTTTATTCATTACGTCTAAAGAAATAAGACCATAAAAGCATTTTCATCACTAACGAGATTTTGTACTATAGTATTTTTCGTTAATTAAACGGACTTCTTTTCATAGGTATTGAAATGTTTTGTGGTATTTTTACTTTTATAAAATACTAGACAATCAACTTCCATTTTGATTTATAATAGATCTGATTTAATGTGATTAGTACTGATTTAAATTTTGTATTATTGCAATTTTTTAAATATTTTGTTTGAAAATTTCTCTTTGCTTGATAATATTTATTAAATATAATGTTGAATAATTTGAATAACTCTTAGCTATTTATGTAATATTTTATAATAAAACTTATAATAAACTAATGAGAATTTTTTCCTTCTTTATAAACGTAAGTTTTAGAGAATTTGATGCTTAGCTGGAAACTTAAATTTAGAAAAGTTACTGAACTTATTGCTTAGCTTTTCTAAACTCAAAATTTCATTATTTTTTATTGTAGTTCTAATTAATGAGAAATTCACTTCTACTGTATAATTGCAAAAAAAAGTTTTCCATGTTTTTAAATTAATTTTTGATCAATAAATTTGTTTTTAAAATTACTTCATCATGATTTCCTTTCTTTCATGTTCTACAGATTTCGACTACAGTTTTAAAGACGGAAAAATATCAGTGACTGAATATATCCTTGTTCAATCAAATTAAAATAGAAAATTTCGGCATATGTGATATATTACTTAATTTCTTACAGAGCTGTTAATAAATTCTTCACAGAAATTAAATAAAAATTACATATGAAATTTTGTAACAATAAGAGCAATGAAGATTATATTCATTTTATAACTTTACTAATAATAATAATAAAAAATTCAGACAATAAGAAGAACATGCGACTGAAAATTTGTGAAAAAAAGAAGAAATCCAATTTAAAAAAGGCATTTTTACAAATTGAGAGCAAAAATATTTTTAAAAAAATGCTGCAATGTAGGGAAAATAGATTGAATTAATATCATTGAAAAGAAAATTTTCTAAAATTTAGCTGGTATAAAATAATTTTTGAGTGTCCACGTTTGAGAAATGTTTTTGAAAAATTGGACTGAATTTTATTTAATTGAAATGTGAAAAGTAAATTACTTGATAGGACCCATTCTAGCTTTCCAAAAGCTCATTTGTGCCAAATTTTGTATTTTTACATTCAGTGGTGTACTCTGCACAACTCTAACAAACTCACGAATGCAAACATTCTCTTCTACTATTAATAGAAATTAATTAGTTAATCCCCTTCCAGTAGATTTGCATTTGAATTATTTTAACTTTGAAGAATGTATTTAAGATTTCAATTATGGATTATTCAATTCATTCTGGTAGGCTGTTCATACCATTTTCCTTTAGAAGAAACATTCATGGGAATATACAGAAGACAATACATTTTCAAACAATTATTAGAGAAATTCATCAATCAGTATATTTAACCATGCAACAATTATCTTCATAGAATTAGGCACTGCTCATTAAGCAAAAGTAGATCTGAAAACGAAAATTAAAACAGAAAATTTTAAAGAAAAAATAAACATAATTTTCATTCTCCAGATATACAGGATGGTTACAATTAAACTTCCCCTATAAACAGCATCATACAACGCAAACAGGAGAACGAATTGCAACGAAATTTGGTATTTAGACTATGCACGGGATGCGGCTACGAAATTTCGAAAAAAAGAAAAAAAGCTCAAAAATGTCCACCAGAGGGCGCCTTTTCCGGAAAAACATTAATTTTAACGCAATAAACAACAAAAACGACTACAAAAACAATGTTTATATTTATTGACAAGTTTCTGATCACCATGTCATCGAACCACATTAAGTAAAGGTAAGAAAAATATAACAGTAAGCTGTTTGAGAGAAAAAAAATCAGTTTGCAGAAACAAGAAAAGATTAGGACGAGATTGCACAAGATGAGTAGTTGTTTATCGTGTCCTGGACGATGTAGTGAAACGTGCTCAATATGACCACCCTAATTCACCTGTAAAATTTCAAATCGAGGGTCAGTGTTTTCAACAGCATATCGTAATTAATGAGTTGTGATGCTTCGCACATGAAGCGTTATGGAGGTCTTTAAGTCATTGAACGTTTCAACACCGACGCAACTAGATATCGTCATCATTACAGCTGGAAACGTCGACATAAAATATGACAACGACTGCTAACGTTTCTTACCCTAACCTGTTTTGCATAAAACTTCCTCTTTATGGCAAGCATGAAAATCTTGACTTTTTTTCCTAGAACTGACAGCTTTTACCAGTTTTACATTTTATTATTCCTAATTCTGCTTCTGGATTGTTAATATTGTTTCTGTATTCTGTTTTGGTTGTTTATTGTGTTTATTGCTTTGGTTGTTAATGTTTTTCCTGGAAAAGTAGACATTTTGGAACTAAATTTTTCTTTGAAATTCCGTGAGCACATCTTATGTATAGTCTACATACCATATTTCGTTGCAATCATTTCAACCATTTGCGATGTTTATAGGGGAAGTTTTATTATAACCAACTTGTATTTTACAGTTAAGATTGCCGTATTTGCAATGGTGCGGTCGAGTGGGGGAACCTCTTCACTTGAATCTTGAACATATGATGGTACATGGCGATTGAAGTATATCATCGACGTTAGTAAACATCAAGTTGGTATGGCAGATAACTTTAAGGCACAAATTTGGCTAAATTTCATAATTTATTCAAAAATAAAATTCAAATTCTGTCCTAAAATAGCCCCGCATAGCTATGAAATAGAATATAAATGTAAATGGACTGAATTAAATATACTGTTAAATTTGCATCAATTTGAAATAATTTTATTCTCTTCAATGTATCTGTCTATACATTAATGTGAAGAGAATGCATTCTGTTCAACAAATAGTAATTATATACCATAAATGAATATCAAATATATATATAAAATTGAACACTTCATTCAGTTTCCAAGCTGCATGCACAGATCTGTCTTTGTCATATTCAGAAACTGTCTTCTGAAATTCCTCTGTGCAAGTTATTGCTTATGACGGGCATGTTCCGTAATATGGGGTAGGAATAAAATGATATCGGTATCAACAAACGGGTAATTTCTGAAAACTCATTCGTAAAATAAATTTAGAGGTTGTTTTTTTAACTCTTAATATATATCTTATTCCTTAATTAACGCCATTTCTCTTATTTTCTGTCGTTTGCTAAAGAAGTAGGCAGTTTTCTTACACCTTTGTTTAATCACGTGAATGCGCCGCTAGGAAACGATTTTCACATACAATTGTTTTGCGATTGCAATGCCAAATTCAAATGAGTTTTATAATTATCATTATTTTGAAGTTACAAGGTGAAAGTGTCTCATAGGTTCATTCCCATTCGCAGTCAATGATAATTGTTTTAGGATTGTAATGCCACAGAAATTGTTCATCTAATTCTTATGTTTGATGTAGAGATTCATTAGCACAAATGTCTAAATATTATTTTACAAAGGAAAAATGCAGATGCCACATAAGTTTTACTTCTTGTAGATGTAATAATTTGCCCTGTTCAGATGATTTTTGTTATTTAAAAGTTATGAACAAATGTTCTAAAAGTTTACTCAATTCCCCTTCGGAATCATGGATAATTTCGAAAACCAATTGCGTAAAGTATAGTGACTTTAAATATATTACACTGGTGTGCAAAACTTAACCAACAATGCAAATTTTAAGCAGATAGCCATGAAATTGCTGAAAAGGAGTTCTTGCGATCAGTACAATGAACACGCAATTCAAGAGAAAGGTCATGCGTATGCAAATATCAGGAACAAAACGTCACAGGCGACGTGGACGTACGCAAAACAAGTGCGGAAGGCGCGCGCAACTCAACACTACAATAAAAGGAAGGACGGAGACGCAATTAAAGACATTCGCTGCAAGTGCACGTGAGTTAATTCGTGAAATATGGCTGGCAGGAATCACCTGTACGATTTCACACGTGGAAGAATGATCGGAAAGCTGGAGGAGAGGCGTAGTGTGACCAGTGTAGCTGAAGAGTTTGGAATCAACAAAAGTGTCGTTTCGCGTGCTTGGAAACCCATCCAAACCACAGGTACAGCTGAGAGAAAGTTTGGTGGTGGCCGCCCCAGGAAAACAACTGCAGTGGATGACCGATATATCTGCCTGAAGGAGAAAAGAACCCAAAACTAGTCAGCAAGCACCATTGATCAGCAACTGTGTGCAGCAACGGGGCGACAAGTGTCGCGTTTTACTGTGTCCAGACGCCTTCACAAAGGTGGCCTATTCGTCCGCCGTCCTGAACGCTGCATCCCTTTGACAGTTTCCCACCGGCGGCACCGTTTAGAGTGGTGCAGATAGCACAAAAACTGGACATCTCCTCAATGGTGTCGTGTCCTCTTTACAGATGAGAGTCGTTTTAGTGCCACAAGCGATTCCCAACTCCAGTTGATTTGGAGAGAGATCGGGACACGGTTTCGTCCCAGTAACATCACGGAAAGAGACTGTATCGGTGGTCCTGGATTTGTCGTCTGGGGAGGCATTATGATGAACGGGCGGACTGAGCTCCACGTTTTCGACACAGGTTCTGTAACTGGAGATCGCTATTGTCAGGAGGTGATCCTTCCCCATGTGCGTCTGTTCAGAGGTGCCATTGGATCAGACTTCGTTTTTATGGATGACAATGCACGGCCACACAGGACTCATGCTGTTGAGGAGCTCCTGGAAAGTGAAGATATCCCTTGAATGGATTGGCTGGCGTGCTCCCCTGATTTAAACCCGATAGAACATGTGTGGGATGCTTTGGGGAGATGCCTTGCGGCACGATTACATCCTCCTGGGAACACCCGACAACTTAAACAGATGCTGATTGAGGAATGGGCACTCTTTCCTCAAGAACTGTTGGACAATCTGGTGCTGAGTATGGGGAGACGGTGCGAAGCAACCATTGCAGTAAGGGGAGGGCATATTCCATACTAAGGAACATCTGCTTGCTGTTCTTCCTCTTGGACAGACAATCATGTGTAACGATACTATGAGTTCAATAAAGCCTTTTTTGTTTGATTCCATACTGTATGCATTGTATTCATCTCAGCGCAACTGTGCTTTCGTCATTCTTTCAGAAAAAAATGCTTTATCTCATTTCTGAATTTCATGTCTCTCGTGAAGTTATGGCAAAACACATACCTGTTGCTTACGTTTTGCACACCAGTGTATAATTAATCGACATTCAGAACTTAGATATACAATATTTGCCTTGAATTTACGGTTTTTGATAATTTACATATTTTTAGTAAAATGTGGAGATCAGACTAATAAATCCCCAAAAAATATTATAAACAATTTTAAACTTATTGAAGAAATAATTTGTTATGAAGAAACCTTATTCAGTAAAATTTTTACCAATAGATTTTATATAGTGATTTTATTTCATTTGTCACAAATGTGTTTATATTTTATAGTTATATTTGTGGTTTATAAAATATAAACGTATTTATGGTTTGTAAAATATAAACACAAATATAAAGTCTATCGTTTACACTGTTGAAATGATAAACTGGATGCAATATTAAAAGAAATTGCAAAACTGAACATTAAGGTCTGTCCATCTGCTTTCTTAGAACTTTATAAGATTTATGGAATGTGCAAATTTTATATGTGTAAAATAACTACAAAATTTAATGAGACAAGCTGACGCATAAGAGTAAAAATAGAAGTATAACATAAGAAAAAGCGAAATAAAATTTTGGAAGTAGGAATGAATTTATATTTTATATTTTTATATAATTGAAAGATCCAATATCTTTCCATCAAAGATCCATTACAATAAATTTTAAGATTTCTTTTTATATAGTGATAGGTTTTAAATGAGTAAAATCGATTCAAGCTGTATATATAGTGTTAAAATTACTTTATTGAGTACTATATATTGATCTTTCTATTTTGGAAAAGATCAAAATATTTTCTTTGACTTCGCCTTTGGGAATTTTTCAGAAAAAAAGTGTTTCTTCACACCTGGTTTATCAGCCTACAGCTATAGGTCAAGAGTCTTTTTATTCGAGGTACTGCTTCTTGAGATTGATTTTTTTTTTCAAAATTCACTAAGGGATGAAAAATATTTTTTTTCATATATATCGATCTGCATTATTTCAAAAAATATCTTAATCAAAATATGGATGGACATAAAATTAAATTAAATAGTCGAATATTGAAAGTTATAAAATATTTTTAATTTATAAAATAACTCCTTCGAGTTTCAGTAACATGTGTTCTATTCATCCAAAGAAAAATAAAATCGCAATAGCTTTATTTAATTATACACTTAGAGTACTTTTAATTGATTATATACTATTCCGCACCCAGATTAGAAAATAATTAAACTGCCTTAATTATCATTTTTTATAGTAATACTTTAGTAATGAAATAAAATTGTTGGTCATATTATATTGATATCTTTCTTTGAGTATAAACAATCGCATAAATCAAACTTGTGATTTGTTTTTCTCCTAATAACCGAAATTTAAAATTTGATTTATTATCATTCAAAGTAAAAGCTTTCTCGTCAGAAAAAAATTATTTATTTGATTAAAAAAATTATAACTGGTATTTATTTCTGTGAAAACGTATTATTTATTCTCAATGATATAAATAATAAATAACATTTATATTGACAAATTTTGAATATGGAAATTTTTACAAAAAATAAAAACCAAACTTTCATTCCGAAATCTTAGAATTTGTAAATTGTTTTGATTTAAAAAAATATAACCACACTTTTATCACAATCAAAAATGGCACTGTAGTTTCATTCGTCTGAGGAATATTTCAAAAATAATATTTAGAGCATTCGTTATTGAATCAAATGGAACTGATTTATATATTTTTCTATCAAGAATAATGCTTTAAAATCTTTTAACCATTACATATCTCATGGTGAAAGCTTTCAACAAATGCTTTTGATCCTTTCTGAATTGCGGTTTTAAATCAAAGGTATAGAAAAAGAATTTCGTTTCAGATAAACAGAAATAAAATATTATTATTTTTGCTTTCCTCTTCGATGAAAATAAATGAGATTATTTATTTTATCTTTTTAGTTTTTCAGCATTACTCGATCATTCTTTGTACATTTCTTCTTGTTCTATTTGTAGAAGAAAGTAAATTTGTTTTTATTTAAGAATTAGGTAATGTACATATATTTCAGAAAT
>JAPMOR010097865.1:0-11710 GCA_026543865.1 Argiope aurantia | reverse complement strand
TTTTTTTTAAGTCTTTGTGTGCTCATTTTAAAGTCGGGCGATAGTCCATATGCATTTTGAAAACAATACAGTCAAGATAAATGGTCAAGATTTTATTATAAAGTTATTATTTATAATTTATTTGTAGGAGAGAAATAATTGCACTTTGATCGTTGAAGATTTTGTGTACATACATCCTCTGCTCTTAACTAGTTAATATTGAATGCTTGTTAGGGCTTTTTGAAATTGGAAAGAATTTAATGTAATGTGCTTAATGGTTTTCTGAAAATTATTCTTTATAATTACAATAACATATGAATTTCAAATTACATATCTACAGTTCATGCAAAATAATTTAATATTCTGTTGCCAGTTTAAAATTCCTGTTTAAAATTATTTTAATGATGTTATTTATATACTTATCACTTTGAGAGAGGGGTAAAACTATAATTTTAAAAGCTTTCATTTTCTAGCTCAAAAACTACAAGCTGAGTTATCAATGCTAAATCTCAATCTTCCTGCTCGAGTATGGCTTCCTATCCATTCAGATACGATGAAACACCTGATCTTGCGTATACCACCACAGGCTTCTGTAGTATTGAATTCCAAAGATAAAGTAAGTGATTTTTTAATAGTATATTTCTCCTTGCGTCTTGGAATATTTCATTTATTTTTTAATTAATAAATGTTTAATAATATTATTGAAATCATAAAAGGAACAATGCTTTAAAATATTAAAATAAGATGAATTTAATATTGGTATGTTACATATGATCATCCATTTAAAATTTCCAATTTCAATTTTAAATCATTAGTGTATTTAAAACTTACACTGAATTGACTATCAAATGACCATAATTTTTGCTTCATTTTCTTGTCATCAAATGTATTATTTAAATATGTTATTAGAAACACATTAGATTTATGTACTAAATACAAATTTCTTTTCTTTCATTTATCGAAATAATTGGTTATCCTGTGCTTCTTTGTGAGAGTACTAACGGTAACATATTACCTGTAATGGAACAACATCTATTATTATGTATTTAGAATTAATGAATGCCATATTATATTCTAATCTTTTTATATTGCTGTGATCTTCCCCACTGGCTTGCATGCATCTTACGTACTTTTTGATAAATACATAATATAAATGGCTCAGGATAAATGTCATTTGTGGTTGGTTTTAAAATATTTAATCAACTTACTATTGAATATTAAAAATTTGATTTTATAATATTTTTGAAAGCAGAATCAATTTGTTTTTTCCCCTCTTAAACATTTTGAGCAATAGAAATTTTCACTATACCCAGAATTGTAGGCTTTGAAGATGTAGTCTTTTTTTTTTTCGTTTCCTTAATATTCAGTATAACTAAGAATGATATAAATATTAATTACAAAATCATCATCAGTTTTGTAATTTTAGCACTGAAGTGAAATTTGTTTTTGCTCAAGAAAATAAGAAGCAGAAATTTTTCTATATCCAAATTTTCACATTTTTCTGAATAAGTTGGAAGATGCAATGTTAATGCATTCTCCCATCAAGCAGTAAAATGTTAGAGAAGTTTTTTGTACCTGAACACTCTAGGTAGTAGGGTGGGCTAATTTTTTTTTATATTAAATTTTTTTTTTTTTTTTTTCATATTTACACCTACCATGTTTCACGCAAGCAGTTGAAAGGGCAGTGAACACTGCGACAGATGCTTCGGCTGCATTCTACATAAAATCTGAAAAAAGAAGGCTTGATTTAAAAAAAAAGATTGAATCCTTCCTGCAATCAAATTTAAAAATTCTAACTGCTTGAAATGTAATTATATTATAAATGCCATTTTGATAAATTCATTCTTTCAGTAATAATGTCTAAATACTACTCTTGAAATTTTCAATTTGTTTCAAAAACACATATTTGTAAATATTTATAAAAAAGTAAAAACTTTTAAATATATATAAAAAAAATTAAAATCAAAATATGCAATTGCAGTCTTTGAAGTCACTCTAGAATCTGAAGGTAATATTCCATTCCAATAAAATTTTATATATGAACTCAAAATATCATTTGGCATCCTTTTCTGGCTATGTTAAATAGAAATTATAAAATTTGTTTTTTGCCATTGTCATTTGGTCGTTGGTGAGTCCATCCTTCTGAATGACTGATACAAATTAAGTCCTTTTTCGGTGGTTCCAAAAATTTTTAGATTTTATTGTTAATTTTTGCTTTTGGGATTACATTTAGAACTTTTACAATGTTTTGCTTTAAGAGATATTGCTTATATTCCTATTTGTATTAAAGAGCTCTAATTTTTAAATATATTGTATTAAAACCCAGTGATTATGTTGGAATTAATCTATATTAAATATGATTTAATTGTTTATCATATTTTTAAAAAAAATTATGTATGATTCTTGGCATTATTAAGGAAAACTGTAATTATCGCTCAATGAATATCAGTTTCAATATATGAAATTCTTTGAATTCTTAGGCACCCTATTTGATATACGTTGAAGTAATTGAAGTTGACGACATCCATGGCTCACCTGTTCCCCCCAAAATGATCAATGCTTTAAGGCAAACAAGATCAGAAGAGAATCTCCCTGAATATTTTCATAGTCAAGATTTCAGTGGTGTGTCTTTTTCAATACATCCTGCAATGGATAACGATGCTGATTGTTGGACGCAAGAAGATGATGACATTTCTTTGCAGGTAATCTTATATTTTTTGTCCCCTTTAAAAAAGCCAAATAAAAAAATTAATTCTATTTAAGATTGTTAGACAACTGGTTACTGGGGTAGATAAATCGCACATGCTCATTTGATACATAATATGGCTGCAGCTAGTTAGAAGCTTTAGTATTCAGTGCTTCAGGTGTTGCAGAAGACATATTACACTTAATTGTATACTGTATTTTGGGGGTGGGGAAGGAGAGGATAATAGTTGAAACCTCAGATAAAAGAGCTATTTTTTGTGTGCTATGAAAGAGTTATGAAAGATTGCAGGTTAACAATCTTGTAGATTTCTCTGACTAAAAGAAGGTAGATCTTCAAATTATCAAAAAATGTCATGGAATATGCTCATTTAATCAAATATTTAATAGAGATCTATTGTTAAACTTAAAAAAGGCTAATAGTTTTATAGAAAATAAATGTACAAAAAAAATTAAATTTGTTTTGAAATGAGCTTTTTTATTCTTTCATCAAATATTTTTTTTAATGATTTTCTTTTGTAATTGTAAGCTTAGCAAGAACTATGTTCTATATATATGTGATTTGCATAAGGAATATGAAAGTGAAGTTATAAGTACCATAAAGATTTACAAATAGGTGATTAGACAATTACTTTTTTAATAACACCGTGATTTCATATATGTTTAATAAGTGATTTCATTTTTCAGTATGTTATAAATTAACACTGTTGATTAGAACCGGATACATTTTACTAAATGTTTAATTTTCATCTTCTGGAAGAAAATAAGCAATTCTATTTAACATTAACTGCTTTTAATAAGTTTCAGTACAACTTTCAGTTGAATTAGGGTGTGATTCATTTCATAATAAAGTTGAAAATGTTAAAATGAATTTGTTTAGGTTATTTATTAAATTTTGGATAATTAAATATTGATTCAGACCATTTCTCTGTCAGTATATAAGGTAACCATGAATAATTTATTTTCTGTTAGTATGCTGCCCGTCTAAAACCTAAAGACAGAGATGCCCTATCTGAAATGTCTCAAGATAGTGGAACTAGTGCAGATAGTAGGGAACCTGCATATGTGGCTGCTGGTGAAATTCGTAGGAGGTTATCAGAAAATATTAATGCTCCAAAGAGTACTTTTAAGGTAAGTTTGAATTAGTTTGTGTTGTGTTTACCAAGAGTGTTACCAGACACCTTTTGAACTTTTAATTAAAAATATTTTCAGAATTTTCTGCTTGTGTACATTTTTATATTTCTTATAAAAGTGATACTATTTAGTGATATTTTATTTCTGTAGCTTCACTCTACTATTGCCTTATCTCAAATCTCTCTCTCTCTGTCTCTCTCTCTCTCTCTCTCTCTCTCTCTCTATATATATATATATATATATATATATATATATATAATAATAATAATAATAATAATCTGATTTAGAAATCTCTAACAATGAGCCAAAGTTTGCTATAGTATTTATATTAATTTGTAGTGAATAATGATACTTCACAAACTAAAAAAAAAAAGCAAATATTCTCTGTATTTCTTAACAAGGATTCTTGTATATGATTTTTTTGTGTCAAACTGCTAAAAAACAGGCACCACAGTATAAATACAGCTAAGGCACAGGTATGGATGTTTGAAATTAATTTATAAATCATCCTGCATGAGAATTCAATAGTAGTGTTAAATAAAAGAATTCCTCTTTTATCACAGAAATTGAAATTACTCTGGAACAGATATTTAGTTTACAGATTAATGAAGTAAAAAATAATTTGTAAAAAAAACCCTAAAGAAACTAACTTAAAATATTGGATATGCAAAGATTTAAAAGGATAGAAGTTTTGTCAGAACTGCTATGAAGCAATTTTGATAAAGATCAGGGTTACCAAGACACAGGCAGAACAAGAAAACCCAGAAAAACACGGGGACTTTAAAAATCAAATAAAAAAAGGCAGTAAAATACTTTGGAATTTGAAAATTTTCATAAAAAGAGGGTAAATACAGAGAATTTTGTTTATTTTTTTCCCATCTAAAAAAGGCCAATCTCTAACGATCGCAAGAAGAAAAGATGGCTTCTTAAAATAAAACAATGCCATTCATGATTGTGCAATGCAGAAACTCGTGTCTTTTCTCACTACCTTTTTTTTTCTTCTGTATACATCATTCCAGTTTTGAATCATGAGGTAGTAATTCTTTTTCCTTGAGATTCACGAATTGCAACTAATGAGTATGTCAGACTTCTGTAACTGTGTGAAAGAATTGTTTGCATTTCTCTGGCAGAATCAGCAACATTCATTCTGTGGAAGCAGCAGGGTAGTGTTTAGTCTGCCATACTTGAATTTATTGAATGGCTTGTTTATTATCTGAAAATCTGTGAGCTTATTCAAAGCAGATTAGAGAATGTTATTAAAACAAAGCTACTCGGAACCTGTATTGAATATGAATTGGACAGATAAAAAAAGAAAATCAACCCTGATTTGCTAAATAGGTTTGTGAAGTTCTGCAAAATCCAATTGTTGCAAATACACTCTTTGTAAAATGATAAGCTTCAGTAATATGAGAAAATAGGTTACTAGTTATGCTGAAAGTAAAAAAACATACAACATACTGATTCAATAATAAAAAAAACAACATTGATATTGGACTTTGAATCTGAAAGGAATACAGGAAAAGATACTCGCCAAATCTGAAAACGTCAAATTTAATTTCTGAAAATTAATCAGTTTCAAAGTTTTTAATTCAAGAACAATCATTTTAAGCTGTAGTTTTATGGGTATTAAAACTAAATTTACAAACTTTTAACAATTAAACAATTGTTAAAAGCTTGTAAATTTAGTTTAGAAGAATATATTCATAATTTTTAAGTGTTTCATGAATTACTTTTATGATTAAATTATTTGTTTATTTATATTTACATTATTTCCTTAAAACTCTGTAACAGAGTTTGACTGTTTTAATCAGTTATAGAAATATCAGCGGACTATGGATATTTTGGAGTAATGATTACTACAATTAGGTAGCCATGAAATAGTTTTTCTGAGAATGATTCTGAATGCCCCACCCACTTCTCCTGTTTTTGAGAGAACAGAGATCAAATCTGTATATAAGAAATTATAAGTAATGGCTAGAAGTATGAATAAGCACTTAATTTACTTAATTTACAAAATGCCCCTCAGTTTTAACATACTTAACTAGTATTGTAAATATGTTGTAAAGTTTTTTTAAATATTTTTATTTCTCTAATCTGTAAACTAATGGCTTTCTTTTATTTTGGAGACTTTCTAGCACAACAATGCGTTATACAACGTGGTATTATCAGTTTTTATGAATTAGATGTTTCATTTTAAGCATTACTTTTTAAAAAGAAATTATCTGGAACTGAACCTCATAAATTCTTGTGATTCATTTATGAAACACATTTTCATCTGAAAATCTAATAATCTGAAGTTGGGAGACATGATAAATTAGTAAATAATGATTAATAAAAATAATTGGTTTTAAATAATACTATGATTTTATTAATGTACATTTAATTAAGATAATTTTCTTTTTAAACGTACAATGCTTTTACTTGCAAACAGTGAAAAAAAATCTGGAAGTAATTCTAACAGCATGTGCATAGCCTTGTTCATCCATCTTTTTTATGTCACAGTTCTTTATTAAAGAGGTCGATTCTTTATTGAATCATTTAATAAATGAAGAATCATCCTTTCTGTCTTCATTGTTGAAAACTGCTTATTTAAAAATTCAAACCTTTTTAGAAGTGCATTGCAGATAATGCTTTCCTGCTCTTCTTTTGCATAAGTATCTTATCTTTTTGGCATCACTCATAAAAATGAACATTTTCCTATTAAACTATGCAATTATAATCGATATGATGGCATCTATTCATCTATTTTATTTTGTTTCTCAATTACTAGTTGATTATAGTTTAGTAATGTTACTTTTTGCAATATGAAAGTTAGAAAAATAATGCAGCATTATTATTTTTGTTTAAAATTATATATTGTTTTCCATAGAGAGATCCTGAAGATCCCTCTGCTGCTGCCTTGAAAGAGCCTTGGGAAGAGAAAGTGAGGCGTATTAAGGAATCCTCCCCATATGGTCACTTGCCAAATTGGAATCTGCTCTCTGCCATCATCAAATGTGGGGATGATTTGAGGCAAGAGTTGATGGCATATCAGCTACTTGCAACATTACAGGTTAGGAAGAAAGTGTGCAACTAGTGAAAGTGTGCAAGTCTCTCTCAAAAGCCACAGTATCATTCATTATATTTCAGAAAATGTATTAATTTTTTTTCTTTTACAAAACCTCAATAATTTACTGCTAGAGAAGCAGTAAATTATGGGTATTTTAGCAAAGTGTTTTATATTTGGGAAGAATTCTATAAAAAAATAATTTGAACACATGTTCAAAAATTTTACTGTTTTACAAACTGTATCTTGTTTAAATCCATATTTATAGAAAAATCTTGCCTTTTCTATTCATTAAAACTATGCGGTATTGTTATTCCATTATTAAGAGCACATGATTGCTGCTCAGGCATTTCTTCCTTTATAGCATATATGTACTGAGAAAAGACGGGAAAACAAAGAATTCTTATTCTAGATTTGAGTGACAACCCTGGATAAACTGTTTTTTCCCCCCTCCCCTGCAGCCTCAGTAACTGTAATATATTTTTTAAAGTGCAAGATAATTATTGCAGCAGATTATTTGGGGTTAATATAAAGTGCATAGCATTATGAAAATTCTTTAAAAACTGCTATCTTAATGGGTTTTATATAAGAGCTTTAAAAAGGCTTATTTCTTGTCTATGTGATTATTTATTCTTTGTACAAAAAAAAACAAAAAACAAAAAAAAAGTGTCAGTTTAAAACCATGCTAGATTTGTCCGATTTTATGGCCGCATTTTTTAGTATATAAGATCTTTTGTCTCTTATTGGACCTTAATATTTCTATGAGATTCACGATTCTTTCGATTTGTTGTTTCAATGAAGAAGCACAATCAACAGTTCTCCTTGCAGAAATTTACACTTTTATAGAAAATTGATGACAAAAAATATTGGTTCTGATTATTCCAAGCAGTTGAAAATATATACCTCACAGTAAATAAAAAAGAATTCACATAGAAATTGTTTTAAAAAATTGCATTATTTGTAATAAGAGAAATATTTTCAATATAATTATGCATTATATTACTGTGGACAAAATGGATTCTTTCCCTGATAAGTTTAACAAATTACATTTTGTATGCATTGTTAATTTCTATTCTTACCATTAAAAATCCCTACCCTCTTTCTCTAAATAATGAAAGTTATTAAAAATATATCATACTAAAGAAATTTATTAAAGTTATTTTGTTCTCCAAAAAGTTAAGTCTGGGTGATGAATTAAGACATTAAAGATATAATACAATTTTCTGTATCTAAAGTACAAAACTCAACTCTTGTAATTTAGGCAGTAACACAAAATATTAAAAGAATTTAAACCTTTATCTTTTGCAATGTCAGAATATATTATTTTTATTTGTTGACAAATTGTGATGCTTGATTTACGACATATGTTTCATATATATATATTTGTGCAAGAAAATAATTGCACATATTTTTTCAGAAAATTTGGGAACATGAGCGAGTTCCCCTTTGGGTGCGGCCTTATCGCATCCTTGTAACTTCAGAAGACAGTGGCATGATCGAACCCATTTTGAACACAGTCTCATTACACCAGATCAAGAAACACAGTAAAATGTCTCTCTTACAGTATTTCCTTCAAGAATTTGGTGGTACTACATCTGAGGCATTCTTAACTGCACAGCGAAATTTTGTTCAGAGCTGTGCAGCTTATTGTCTTGTATCGTACCTTGTTCAAGTCAAAGATAGGTGAGGTTAAATTTTTAAATGACTGATTTTGTGTGACTATTTTTCATGGCTGATAATTTCAAATTTGCTATAAGTTTTGTATGAATAAGAAATCTTGGGAATGATTTCATGAGGTATAAAGATTTAACTCTCATAAAAGCTGAAATTCAGCTACTTGGAAAATTGAAAATTTGGTTTTTCATGTTCATCTGAAAAGTAAATAATTTTTATGTATTTTATATATTTTTTAAAAACTCTGTGTTATACATTCTTGCAAATTTGTTTGATTATATATAAAAGATTGGTTCATTAAAACTTTATTTCTAATAACATAAAAGCTGTGCAAATAAAGAATTGGTTTCCTTGAATGTTATGAATTATATTCCTCTCCTCCCTCCTTCCCCAGAAGTATAAAATCTTCATTAGTCTCATTTTTAATTAATATGAAATGAGCACTGGCAATTGGATGGATTTTTTCATTAATAGTTATTTAAGACTTTTTTATTTTATTGTGTCAATAACTAATACTTATACTGGATTTGTTCAAATGTAATTTATCATGAAAAATTTTTCTTGCCCATTTATTGTTTTTCGCTCTTGGCAACGGAATTTTTCTTAAAGTTTTCATATTTTGATATTCAGATTTTTTTATTGATGTTTTTTAAATTGTAAATTAATTTAAATTCAAATTTTTGTAGATATATTTGGTAAAATGATTTAAAATTATTCATTATATAGATTTTAAAAAAATGTCCAAAATCTAAAAATTATAAAAATTAAGATAAAAATCTTTGTTTTTTCCTTCTTATTTTTAAAAAAACCCAAAAGGAATTATTGCCAGGATTTAAAGAAGTGAGTTATCTGTTATGAAACCTTCTGCCATGCTAATATTAAAATATTCTGAATGAAGTTGGTAACCATGAAAATTGTAATCAATATTTCTCTCATTTGTTATTAACCCTCCATTTCAAATTATTATTTGTAAATTAAAAAATATTTAAATCTTGAAAATAATTTAAAATCATGTCAACATTTTTTCATTTCAATTAATAAAAAATATTTATTCTTCATACATTTTTATCCAAATCATTTAACCATCTAGAAACGTCAAATGCAAGTGATAACAATAGTTTAAAAATAAAATCCAAAATTCTGTGCTGATTTCCCTTTTTCAGCCACAAAGGATGCAGCAATTTTTTCAGACTAACTTGCTAGAATTGACAATTTCCTTTTTAAAAAAATTTATTTATTTAAAAAAATTGAATGATGTAAAAAATATTAATTTTATTGCTTGAAAAAAGTGTTTTTAGGAAGGAATGGAGGACATTTGAATGTCTAGTACATTTTGTTTGTCTACTAACTATATGCTGTCTGTCTGGCAAAGAAAGATAAATTTTGTTTGCTGCAATTCAGCCTGAATTAAAAATAGCAAAGATTGAAAAAAAAGTTTATTTTCAAACTTTATTAATTCTGTTTTAATTGAGGTATAAACAAGAATTTCTGGAACCAATTTTTTTTTAAATCTTTGATGAATATTATGTAAATTCACATATATAATTTTGTATTTAAATTTAAATAATAAAAAGTTGTCCATATTTTTATTTTATTAGTAAATGATCTATTTTGTATTTGAAAAATGTATTTTAAGATAATTTCAATGTTATAACATAATTGTGCATTGCATATTTTTAGACATAATGGAAATATTCTGTTGGATGGTGAAGGCCATATCATTCATATAGATTTTGGATTTATTTTGTCCTCCTCACCTAAGAATTTGGGTTTCGAAAATTCTCCCTTCAAGTTGACTCAAGAGTTTGTTGATGTATGTATGGATCACTTATGACAATTAAACAAAATGTTTATTCCTTTTTAATGGCGAAGGAAAGTGAATTTTAACACTATTTCATTAATATTAATCTCTTGACCAGTGTTTATCTAAAATGTGATTTTCAAAAATTCTTTATGGATATTTATTGTATAATATTGTTGTTAAATTCTTTTAGGCAGTGTGCTATTATTGTGTATTGGTTGGAAATATGAAGTTTGAAAGAAAGTGATAAAGATGACCTGCTGTTCATTTTTTTTGTCTGGAAACTGTTTTTAATAGTATCTGGTTTCCAGCTAACTTTCACCCAGAATATAAAATTAGTTTAATAAAAAAACATGTTTATTATTAAACTAAAAATATAATTAAAGATTTTTACATTTTAAAATTTTTTAAGTAATGACTAAAATGATTTTTTTTCTCAAATTTACTATCGAATGAAAACATTCATGTAGAATTAAAGAATATAAATAAATTTATAAATGAGTTCATAAGTAAATACTGGAAAATAAGGATTACACTTATAAAAAATGCAAATGTACAATTTCAAACTTTTACCACATAAAGAATGAATAAAATTTCCATTCTTTTTCTATTATTAAGATATTTCACTAATTATTCCACTGAGAATTCCATTAAAAGTATATAAGAAAGAGAAATAAGCTATGTAAATCAATGAAGAGATTTATAAAAATTTCCTGATTGAGATAAAATTTTTATTATTTAAGTGGTTTTCTTAGAAAAGAGCTAAATCTCATAATTCCGGCCTATCAAAATTGGTAAAAAGGACAAAGTTTTGATTTTTAAAAAATTGTTTTTGAAGTTCAACTTAAATTGAGTTTCTATTAATCATTGTTAATTATGTATGTAGCATTCAAATGGGGGGGGGGGAGAGGGAAGCTTATTTCTCATATGAATGTTTTAAAGAAAGTTTCACTCTTTGATTTATTCTATCATGAACATCTAAGGTAGTATATATTTGCAGAACTATATTAGATTTATTTTGTAAGTTAATGCAAAATAATAAAATGTATCAAATTTGATTAATTCAAAACTGCCAGAAAAACTTATTTATTCCAAAATTTGCTTAAAGAAATACTTCAAAAATGCAGTAAAAGAAAAGGATGAATTTTAAACTAAAATTAGCATATCATTCATAACCAACAGTTTTAATATAGTCCATAATGAATGAAAAAATAAACTGTGTATTTTGAAAACTAACCAAATAATACTTATTAATAAATTTTATATTAATAATACTTGAATTAAAAAATTTAGAAATTAAGAATTGCTTTTTTATTGTATACACTAAATATCAATCAAGTTTGTAAGAGTCGTAACAACTTATTATTCATGAT
>JAPMOR010097864.1:0-15526 GCA_026543865.1 Argiope aurantia | reverse complement strand
AAAGTATATGTCTGAAAACAATAAATATAAAATACTTCAAAGCTTCATCCATAACCTTAATATAACAAAAATAATCCAAATTGATTTCTTTCTTTTTTTTTGCGCTATAATCAATAAAAAAAAAAACAATACACTTGATTTTCTAATAATTTCTCGAACATGAGACAATTTATTAATAATGTAAAAATCAATATGGCAGCTTCCCTACACTTCGGAAATAGATGCATTTTATCTTGGAATGATAAGCTAAATGTTGCCAACTGCCTTTAAATCTAGATATGCCTTCAATTCATAGAAATATAAAAGAAATATCGCATATTTTCTCAAGAGTAGGTATAAATGTAAGAAGAAATACAAATAAAAATTGGGAACCCGAGGAATTCACTGAACTATCAGGTTCGCCAATGTGTTTCATAAAATGGCCACTAATATGCGCCTTCTTCCCCGCAACAATAGGAACAAAAGCGAAACAACCGTGGTACATGCGATACTAGAACGTAAAATCACACAATTCACTTTTTTTACCATGTTAAAGCAAGTGGGACAAGTGGGAGGGGGGCACCTGAGTTCGTTTCGATGCACAATTTTCAACGCAATGTGTACATCTGTCCCATCTGCTGTACTGGCCCCCTACAATAAGTGATATGATTGTTTAACCATCGCACCCCCTTTCTCGTCGAGCCATATCAGAGTACACTTTGGGATGACGTTTTGGGGGGTACATCTTAACTTAGGGTAGCAGTCGCAAATATGCAACAATGGACAACTTTTCCGCCCCACATTGTGTGAATATACCGCAAGCCCACAATTTCGAACAAAAGCTTTTCCGGTTCAAAACAGGCTGGCTACAATATCAATGGGGAATGAACGGCGGGTTATTACGGGGAACGATAAAATATTCCCTCTCTTTCCCTCCCAGCTTTTAGAGTTCGGAAAATCTTTATCTTGAATACCCACAGGAGACGGATCACGAGACAAGAAGTGTAACCCGAGTCCCGAATGGAGAGGGGAAAAAAAAAAAAAAAAAAAAAAAATCAGTATATGTATTTTACAGAAACAATATATCCACAAATGAAGAAATGGTAAAGATTATATTATATATATATACATATATATACAAAAGTATAAAATCAAGTTAATAGGAAAAACAAATAAACGAAATAAAAAAGAATCCGGCCTGAAGACTTTTTCAAAGGTCACCATCAGGCAGGGATTAAAAAAAAAAGGGATTTTTTCTGTTAAGGAAATTCAGACAATTAAGTCTAATAATGATTCCTTCGTGACCCGAAAATCCCCTGAAATTAGGCCCAAGAGATATACCATTTTAACAGAAAGGAAAACACAAAACGACAAATTAGAAGAAAAACCACTAATAAGTAAAAATACAATAACAAAAAAAAACCCCAAAATACCATAAAATAACACTAAAGAAAAAACGAAAAGGCAAGAACATACCATCAACAGTCAAGGAAATTTTAAGCTATCGATTGTGATTCCCGCTTATTAAAAACACAAAGCTAATGGTAATTTAGGTAAAAATTATATATATATTATATATATATATATATATATATATACAGAGAGAGAGAGAGAGAGAGAAAGAGAGATAGCGATGCATGATAGTTTCTTTCTACTTGTATATTATACATGAAAGAAATAATTATCGATGGAGAGATATGATTACATTATTTGTTAAAATGCTTACGGAAATTACTAATAAATTATTTTGTAAAAATATGACACTAAGAAAGAAATTACACTGCTTATAATGTTTGAATAATATCTCGATTACATTTCAAATTAATAAATAAAAATCATTAATTTAAATTAGAAATGATAACAGTATATCAGAATCAAATATATACTAATTACATAATAGAAAACATTAAGTAGAATTACGAAAAAAAATTTTTTTTTAATGAATACTGGACTTACAAAGTAACAACACGTTAATAAGTAGTAAAAAAATGCGGATATTTTTAATAAAAGGTTTATTAGATTGGAAAATGAAATGTTATATATACGATGTTATGTATATAATGATAATCAACGCAAAGGTCATCAAAAGATAATTTGCATAAGTGATATCAACAGAAAATTCTGAAAGGTAACAGAAAATGGCAAATAAAAGTTTACAAGGGAGGGGAAAAAAAAAAAAAAATACTTGACGGTTTTGAAAACACCTCAAGATATGCGCAGCAGAGATTAACGAAGAAAAATTAATTACCGTCCAATCTTTTCAAATCGAAAGAGGTTAAATGGCTCGGCTGTTTTCGAATCTTGGGACTAAAAACATCATAATTTTATATAATTAGCTGTAAATGATGAAACTTTTTCATTTTAGATATCTGTTACGTTGAAGATCGAGATATTTAGAAGGGACGCCAAACAATTAGTCTACAGACATCTGCAATTATCCAAAAAGATTTAAAAACTGTTTATTTTCTTTTCATATAAATTAGCATTTTACATAATTTTAAAAAAAGACGTGTGTGTAAGGGAAAGCGCAGCAAAAGGTCATAAATTAGCAAGCATGTGAATGGAATATGGGCAAAAATGGAACATTCCTCTCTAGACATGCCCACTCCACATTGAACATTTTCGAGCATAAAAATACTTGCAAGGGCTCACATTCCCGCCTCACTCCTTTTGCATGCAGAGAAATCCATTGTTAGCATTTTACGAAAATAGAAGGGACGCCACAAGAATAGCATAGACAGGTGGCGTGCAGGGGAGCAGCAAAGATCAAGGGAGCGTATTTTTTTGTCAGGGGGTGCACCAAGCTTTCGCATCTGCTCTCTTTTGGGCTATGGGAAATCGTAAGAAAAGTCTGTGCAGACATGAAAGCTTTCTTCAAGGATTAAAGTGCAACTATGGAGAGATTAAATCGCGAAGGATTAAGCGTCCCTTGTGAGGACGGATTTGTGTGTGCGCATAATATTTGGTGAACGTCAAAATTTATCAATAAATGAAAGCAGGAAAAGATAACAACAACCTTATTTGCTTTTTTCTTGCCTGGTACACAGTACCGATCATATCATATTCAGCAGATGTCTGGGGATTAAAAAACGAATGGAAAATATACAGTGCTCCCGGGCAGAGTACGTCGGAAAATATATTATACACTATACAAAGAAGATTAAATTCCTTGTTCTTGGTTGCTCATATTGTTCAGAATCAAGAAAAGTTCTTTTCCAGCAAGTCAAAAATAAAAGTTGCACTAAAAAAACGTTTAATTTATGATGGAATACCAAACAGAAAACATCATTGCAAAAATATTGTCTTATAGTTAAAAAAAATCATTTGTAACCTTGAATTTAGTTATTATTCTTAATCCAAACATTCATCAACATCTAATTTTACGCTCGCAGCTTTTATTATTAATACGAAACTTAACTTCAATTCCATATTAATATTAACGACAAAATAAATTTAGAAAAGCATGAAAATAGCAAATTCAACCGATGAAGCTGATAGTAAAACAAATCAAAACAACATCAATGTCACTAGTCCTCTGTTGCCAAAGATTAGTAACAAAAAGCATCTCCAGCTAAAAATCAAATATTCTTTAAATTTATATAAAAACAATCGAATGTGGGGTAGGAAAGAATAACCCTTATACTTCACCTAACGCAGATTATTTGGGCATATTTTAAAAGTTCCCATGAAATTACAAAACAAAATTATGCAACTAGTACTTGAAAAGCATAATGATAATATCTTTGAAGTCAAAATGTCCAATTCATATATAATAAACTTCAGCCCTTCTCAGAAAATCATTTTCTCAAAACTACACCAACACTAGACTTTTGGCTTCTATATTAACCTTGCGGTAATCAGTACGGATATCAAATAGCCAGTCATCGCTCAAACTCAGTCGTCCACTTATCGTGTCTCGCGCCCGCACGAAATATTAGCGTGCTCAACTTTTAATAGAAAATTGTGCGTGCCCATTATGGGCAAGCATTACAGAAGTGAACAATGCACGTACAGTGACCTTACGTACTGCATTAATTATATCCCTGCCCATGCAGATACACGAAATATCTTATATAAATATATTAGACAATCTCAAAACGCGTTAAGTTAGTTTTGGACAATGATAGAAAGTGATTGAATGAATAACAAAAATTATGTAACAAATCAAGAATCCTAAATTATATACATTTGACTAAGAGATAATTTCTTATGTCTCAATTTTGACTGGAGAAAAATCTTCTCGAATTTAAATGAATATTTAAGGCTTCTTCAAAACTTTAAAGAAGTTTTTAAAAAGAAATAAAAATAAAAATCTGTAAAAACAAGCATCAGACAGCGCCACTCCGAAGTATTTATTAAATCGAACAGTAATGTTGATAAAAATATTACTCAGTCGCAACTTCAACATTTAGGCAAGCCTAATTACGCGAAAGAACAATTTTCTAGTACAAATAACTCAGGCTTCGAAATATGTTTAGTAGTCATTTTTCCTTCCCTTCCTATATAGCCTCAGTACACTAAAATAAAAAAAATAAAAAAAATGGGGTCTTACAAGGAGATACTTTTTTTTTTCAATTACAAAAAGTAAAGGCTTTTTATGTCTCTTTTCTTGACAGTGGTTACTTATTTTGAAAAAATGAATTTGATGCTTAATCACTCCCCGTCTATTCTCCCCAAACGATCGTTGAAAAATATAGCTTCCCCATCACGTAGCTCCAGAAGAGCCTCCAGTCTCCTTCTCCACGATGAAAGGTGCTAACGAAGCCATCAAATATCGACGACCATCACGAAATAAAAAGAACAAGAAGAATTAAGCAAAATTATCGAATCGATTCTCACGCGGCACGGGAAAAAAAAAAAAAAAAAAAAAAAAGGTCATCGAAATCTATTAATCGGATTAGAGGCCCGCTTGCGTATCAGTGATGCCGCGATTAAACTTCAATCATGAAATGTCTGGGCGAGTGTTAAGTCATTCATCAAGGCAGAAACTGGCAAAAAGAAGCAAGAAAATCGCAGCAGCAACTTCGAGAGCACATGCCAAGAATGGTCGGTGGAGATTACCATTAAGGGTCTGACGGAACAATGAAGTGGTGGAGGACTGGCATTCGTCCAGACGTTATTCATCAAAGAACATCCCCCTCTTTCTTTGGGCGAAGGATGACACGGCCAGAAACAACTTGTTACGCCTCTTGATGAGAAGCAACGAGATTTCTTCCACACTCCGCAGCAATCTGTCAGGAGGCAGCGAAAAGAAAAGAAAGATGTGAAAAGAGGGACGTGCGATCGTTTTAGAGTAAAATAAAGATTTTGTTAGGCGTTAATGGAAAAGAAGACACTGGGATGATGGCGCTTATTATTGTTGACGCTGTGTTCATTATTCATCAATGCTCCAGCACTTCACAACTGGCCTTCGTAGTGGTGCAGACTGATGGAGCAATTTTCACAGCCAAAACAAACATGTGTTATATAAAATAAAAAAAAAACATTAACTCAAAACAACACAAGTATTTCGTAATAGAAATGTGAACGCGCAACTACAGAAAGTCTTAGATGCTCATTCATCACATTAGAAGGTTGAGACAAGACATATGAACGTATACGCACGATTTCAACATTAAAAACTCATGGAATATGCTAATTTATTATTTAAGCAAAAGTTGTAGCAAATTTTCTGAAAAGCAGACTACCCAATTTATCCCTGGTTTTTATTTAATATTAAATTAAGACATATATTAACATCTAGACTAATCCTTAAGAAGTATGTAGTCTAAATGAATTTTAAAATTCGTTACTAAGTTCTCAAAATAACTTTTTTTTTTCCTCCCCACACTGCACAAAAAGTCTTTTTAAAGAACCAGAGGGAGTGGTTTGAAACTTTCTTAAATACTTTCCAATAATGATTCGATACCCCCTCCACGCGCATAAAAAATTGTAGACCTTAAGCAAGGCCACGATTTTTTTTTTTTTGCATGGCGTTAGTGAACAATAGTTATGAAATAGAGACACCTGGCAAGAATTTAGCTTTTTTACTGAATCTATCGCTGAATAAGTGTTTTAGATGCCTTTTTTGCTACCGGAACTAATATCAAAATTTTATGCAATTGCAAACACAAGATAATATACCGAATTCATTGATTTTAATCATTGCGTTTAGGAGTTATTGAATTTACATATAAGCGAAAGTATAGACCGACTTACAGTCAATCTTTTGACGAATTTGGTTCAAAATATGATAAATTTTTCATATTTTAGATGCTAAATTTCTTTAGATGCCGAACTTCTGAGGAAGGAGACCAACAGAAATTTAAAGTAATTTTATGCCATTGCAATTTAAAATTGTTCATTTAATAACTGAAATTTATAAAATATAAAAAGTTAAAATTAGTTTTTCTTTCCAAACTCGACATGGCAAATCACTACTTTTAAAAACTCAGGTAGAGAAACATACGAATCCAGTCTTTCAATAACTGAACTTACGACATGCAAAATTCAAAAATTATTTAAAAAGGACTTCATTCTAGATATTAAAAAACAATCTTGGTATCCATTGTCAAAATTTAGTAAACTCTCAGCTACACATGCGATCCATCGAAAGATATAATAAGAGGCAAGATTAAAGGGGGGGGGGATTAAAAAAACACAAGACGACAACTAACTCTTTTAAAATGAAAATAAAAGCTGGCATCGAGATTACACATCTAATCCCCATAACGAACGCTCGCATCTCATCTAGCAGTGAATTATTTGCAATGCGCATTCACTTCTTTTAAAGCCTTCTTCCAAAGGTAGAGCCTTAAATATTCACTTTCGGGAGACGGAGGTCTACCTTCACTGACGCCAGGGAAACTCCAATTTGGCCCCTCTTCTTATTGCGTCATTACGCATCTCGTCCATTCAAAATAAAGCAAACAAAAGAGAACGCCACGGATTATCTGTTGGAACGATCGCCCGCGTTTAAAATTACACAGCTTCGTGACTCCGGAGTCCCAACAAACATTTAATGCTAGCACATGGGTGCGCTACGTGCCGGGCCTCTTATCGGGTCGAGGGGGTCTTTTGTTTTATCGACACGGCCCATCTCGGAAATGAGCGTAAGGAATGCAGCCGTCTTCTTTTCCCAAGGCAGAGACACGCGTGTCTGCAACAGCATAATTGTAAGAAACAAGACCGCCGTGAGAATGCCAAGGCTGCACCGGATGATGAGCTCGCCGGCCAGAAGATGCTTGATAAACTTCTCGGAATTAGTAAATGAGCCCCTTCTGCGGGATAGTTAAGAAAAATCGATTGCAGAAATGCCGGCTCAGAAAGATTAAGTGCGCTGTCATTGGTGGACTGTGGGATTGCGGTGCAAGATAAAATATCACGTTCGCCGCAGCGTTTCAATTTTAAAATGGTAAAGCCCTAGCACTTAGAATGTATCTAGAAGAAAAAACAAAGCAGACGTAATTCAGATAAGGGTTTGTAGCGGTAGAATGCAACCCAGACAAGGTGAATCTCACAAGCGAGCATTCTCCGAGGAACTTCAACAAGGCTATTAACTAGATTTGTTGAAACGAATGTGATAACAAAACGGAAACATCGCCACATAGTAATATGTTTCTGTTATCAAGCAACTGGTCATCATGCTGTCTGCGATAACAGAGAAGACAGCAATTAAGAAATAAATTCCTTCGCCAACAGATGACAATCCCGCGAACATATTATATATATATATATTAGTCCAGAAAAAAAGAAATAACGAAACATGCAACAAATGTGGTATGAATGTATGGATGTTGAATTTATCCTTGAACCCAATTACGCTGAAATTATTCCGGATTTTTTTTAATTCTTTTTTAAAACACTGGGTAAGATAGTGTTCTTATTCAGAAATTTGAAAACAACATAGCATCTTTAGTAAAATGGATGAACCAATGGATTCATATTTAATATCTTTATTCCCTCCCCTTTCTTTTTTCAGGAAATGAACGAAGCAAATTTGATTCATTTTGAACCGCAGTATTGAAATAAACCTGAAAATAGCAAGCTCGTTCAAGAGTTCTTGAAAACGTAAGATTCCGCACATTGCGGCCCATTTCCATCAGACCAGTTTTGAGAACAGATTATGCAGAATTCCAAACGCGCGTGCCGGAAATATTGCGACGTATAAAATTTGCCCACTATTTCCATTCTTTTGAAAATGCTTAAGTAAGCTTTCAAATCGAAATGACTTCCGTAGTTAATGCAGCTGCTTTACACAGAAAATCTAATAAAAGCACGAGTCTACTTAACCTTTAAATGCCCAAAGTTTCAAATTTGATACCAGGCTTTTAAATCGAACTGCATACCTGCAATTGGTTTGTTTTTAATGTTTGATTGTATGTATATTAACATTGCATGATGTTCTTTTGAGCAAAAGTTTAAAAAAATAGACGTCAGGTGTCAAAATTGTTCAAATAAATAACAGTTTATTTTCCCGCCGTATTGAACGAGTGACATATTTTTAGAAAAAGTTTAGCGGAATAAATATTTGACATATTTAATTTTTCCGAAAAATAAAAAAAATACTTTTGAGATAGGTGAGTATTTTATTTTTACTATAGTATAATTATTTTTAACAAGGGCTTCTTTTACTTGAAGAAAATCTTGCTATTTTTGTGAGTATCAATTTTCATACTTCTGGCTAAAATATATAGTGCGATTTTTAAAATTACTTTCTCCCTTTGTCTGGCATACTGCAATGAACACGCTGATTTTTTTAAAATTTAATTTGGAAAATCAGGTTTTTAAGGGTTAAGTTGAAGCAAACCCAAAACTTCCACCATAACACTATTCACGGTAGAGATGCACCATTTTTAAAAACCTTTTGAAACAGAGCTCGTCGTTTATTTAAAACTTATTAATAATGGATATTAATGAAATAGTAAGGTCGTTGAAATAGATTCCAATGAAACCAGAAAACGCCGCACGTGGGAAGAAATGAAGAAGTATATCCAATCGATTCACTTAGGAACGACGATTTATTTTTATTTCATTTTTTCAAGAGAATGTAAAAGATCTCCTTGACAGGGGTGGAGGACACATGCAGGAGAACGACGACAGCTGCGGAAGGAAGCGTCCTCTGGGGGCCGATTAGGTGCGACGAGCGTAAAAAATTCTTATCAGCATCTTTCCATGCATTGCGCCCCCTTGTCAAGATCGAGGGGAAGAGACACAGATAAAAAAGTTCACGTAAGGATTGGCCTCCCCCTCCTCTTATCCCTTGATAAGGACTTGTAAAGGAAATATATATTTCATATTTAATAATGAGTTTTAAAAAAATGTGACTCCACAAGGAAGTCATTCGAAAGAGATTTATATCCATGTCTGAAATATATCTTAAGCTGGCGAATTCAGTTACATGACTGGACTGACTGTAGAAAACAGTTAAAAATGGCGATGTTTATAAATCTTAACTATTTGAAAGTGCCGAGGAATAGAAGAATGTAGAGCTTATGTACAGATAAAATGTTTGTTCTTTTCCCAATTACCATTCCTTTAGGGATAAGTTTCAATGACAAGATATCCCTTTAAAAATCTCGTCATTTATATATATAAATATATACGAAAAACAACAACAACAAATTAACTAAATGAAAAATATAAAATGCTAAATAAGTCATTTAATTTAATACACTTTAATGAATTTTTTTTGTTAATTAAAAAAAATAATAAACAAGAAATATGCGGGCAGTGAATTTTCTAGGATTTCAAATTTCTACTTACATTTAAATTTACAGTTACAAGGATTTAAGACGCTTTCCTGCAACGAGTCTGTTTCATTTTTTTCAAAGAGATGGCCACGAAAACAACCAACTACTTGGATTAAGAATATCGAAAATGCATCTTAATCAGGAAACATTAATATCAAGTAACTGGTGCTTCTGAGAACATTGTAATTTACGGTCCAAAACTTTCATTAATCAAATGGAAATAAAATCTGTAAAAAGAAATTTCAAAATTTAGGAACGAAGATTTCAACATTCTCCCTATGATTCACAACAGGGCTAATCTTCATTGTTATCACAGTAAGCACTTAATGCATCCAAGATAATCAGTCGGATCATCCATCGGGCAAATTGTTAAAACAGTCTGCACACTTCAAGCAGTGACAGTTCATTTGCCCATCGGAAATACAACTTCCTGATTTCCAAAGGTGATTCACAAGACTGGCCTTCTTTTGATTTTGATCTCTGAGCGTGAGAAAATTCGTTAGCGCATCAACAAGATAAGATAAGATAAGCAAATCGCTCTCGTCAAGTATCACTTTCTCGTCGAAAGCAACCGTTAAGTGCGATTAAGTTAATTAGTCAGAAATCATGTCTAATGAAGACTCCGTCGCTGGCGTTCGTAAACAGGCAATATCCATTATCGAACAAGTGAAGTTATCTTGATTTTTCAGTTTAATCTTCGGGATAAAAGTTGTCAATACATGGTCTGATAAAAGGTATTCTGAACTTTGTAGTGAGACGAGACTCTTTATTATGTGTTATGCCATGGATGAAAGAATGAGTTCAGTTTCAGGAACTACTTTTTATTAGCGGGTTAAGTTCCACGGCACAAACATTTAACACAAGCATATTGAAGAACAAGGCATAGAACAAATACACATGGCAAGCAAGGACAACACAAGAGACAAGAATGAGGAATCATGGGAAAACATGGCTCTTGATAGGTGGCTCTAGTAGCGCCACCTATGAAGAAAGGAGAAAGCAGTAATTGTAACCGCTACAGTGTAAAGAAATTAGCATCAAACAAAGTCTAACAAGCGCTATAATAGAGTTATCCGTCTCCAATGAAGAAAGGAGAAGGCAGTAATTGTAACCGCTACAACTTTAATTTTTTTATTTCCATTTTTGGTTATTAAATGTGAAAGAAGCAATTTTTGATAAAAGTGTAAAACAACACATAAACTAAGATTTTAAAGTTCGAGGAACTGATGAAACGTAATAGAGTTTCGAATACCCAAATAAAATATGTGCAAAAGTAGACCATTGGATAAATCTTTACTTAAGATGAAGTTAAATGCGCGATTGTGAGTATGTTAGCACTTGACAGGCCATTTGACCTAGAGTAACTAAGTTGGCATACAAATACTTCGGAGGATGGAAATATGCACCTCAAAATGATTTTTTTTTTGAAAATTTTAATTAAAATTAATCAAAATTTTGGAATTTCTCAGGGATAACATTCGAAAATATCACAATATAAAAATGATTTTTACACGATCTTATAATTCAAAAAATTATTTCTTACCAATTTTTAAACAAATAGATTAAGTTTTTATTTTTAATCAATTGAAAAAAAAAACCAAGCATATTTTTCAACAATATAGTACACGTAAAATAAAAATTAAATTTAAGCTGCTCTGCGTTCATGTAAAAAATTAGCTTTTATCAACGTGTCGACATTTAATTTACAAAAATTAATAAAAGATTATATTAACTCTTATCACAAACTAAACATAAAATTTGATATTACCTAGAAAGACAAGTGCAAGAAAAAGGTTCACATGAGCTTTAAAAATATTATTAATTCAATAATTCTGCAGTCATTAAGGTAAAAATGGTATATGGTAAATATAAACTCTATGGGCCTAATTTCTAGTATTAGGCCTATACATCTAATAGGAAAAATTGTTAAATGAAGTAAAGGATACTATTTTATGCAGTTTGAATAAATAAATATGAACTCTGATGAATGACAAATTTTATAATTGTATACAGATCCTCGATATATCTTAGCTTTAGTAAAACATTCTTGAGACACTGACGTTTGAATTAAAACAAAAAGTCTCCTCTATTGCGACTAAAACTGAGTGAAATCTGAAAACTTGAATATAACAACTATTTTATAAGAAAATGCGATTTTAAATCAGGTCATGAATCAGACGAACCAATCGACCCGCGGGGTTTTCACAAACCTGATAAGCATACAATCAGAAAATTCAAGATTCATTACTCATTCAGATTTGGTGGCAGATTTTTCTTTATAAAGGATGGAATGTTGAGAATATTTTTCTGAATATGATTCCTTAGGAACAAAGAACTATAAAATTAAGACTTCACATTTCCCCCCCAAAATTACATTTATCAACTGAAAGAAAATAAAATATTAAATCTTTAATTCATTCATTCATCTTTAATTCATTTCGCCATTTAAATCTTTTTCAAAATAACACAAAAATTTGATTTTATGATGAATCGGATATTTTTAAAGCATCATTCTTTGAGATATTTGCATGAATTATAAAAAGGCATTCTGTAGTACGCATAAGATTTTAATGCTAAAAGATTCCGTTTTCTGTATTATATTTGTAAACAACTTGTCTGGTTTCAGTAAAAAATCTTTGCATTCATTGAGGTTTAATCACTTCTGCTTCAATTTAAAATTCAAATTTTACGGGAATTCACGGAAAATTAGAGAGATCTCAGCGAACCAGTTAGTCGCCGAAGAGGTTAATAATAATAAAAGGTATGAACCATGGAAAAAAACCCCAACCCTCCATTTCAAATTTAACAAATCTACGGCACAGAGAACTGATACAACAAATTGATTATCGATGAAAATGACTGCAATCCCAATATTTTTCCAATTGCGCCCCCCTCTCCTAAAAATTGCTTGATTCGGGTAATCAGAGTTGATATAAATGGGTTTTACAGTATGTAATTCACTGTTTCGTCCACGCTTTAATTCATATTAATATATTTTTTAAAATTATAATGGTAGAAATATGAAACCATAAGAGGAAAAATTTTTAGGGGTACAATTTCAATTCACAGTGATTTAAACAGAATTCAAAATCAAACATTAAATGAATCGGAATAATATAATTTTTTTCTAAACATAACCAAAGAGCATTTCTTTTCATACTTTCCTAAACAGAATGAAAATCAACAAAAAGCATTTGCAATCAGAATAATTGTTTTAGTCAATTAATTGTACTAAAATTATCTAAAACACTTCACTACACAATTTATATAAAAAACAATGTGACGCAATGTTATGTTATCTGCGAAAAAAATTTCAGAAAAAAAGAAAGGAAATATACTATAATTCAAAGAGGGATATATGAAGTGCTGTAATAAGTATAAATAAGTGTATAAATATCGTCCCCTATCAGCATAAGTGCTATACTTAAAGAATTACGAAATCTCGCAACAAAGTACCTATGTTATTATACTGTAAGGAAAAACTAAGAAATTCATCGTACTTTGAAGAAAGATTCGATTTATATCGTTAATGATCATTACCTCGAAAACATGCTAAAGAGGTTTTACAGTATTAAATAGCTGCCTCATGAGAACGAGAAAGCACGAGTGCAGAAAAATAGTTACAATAAGAAAAAAGAGAAATTTCTAATTCAAGAGTGCTAAAATTTGTAAAAAAAGTACTAATCCCTTTTCAATGAATCACAAAATATAATGTTATTTCAATATCTTTCTCATTAGCAGAAATGCTTCGAAGTATTTATGGAGTAATTGTCTGAAAATTAATGAGCATTTCAAAGTAAATATTATTCGAGACGAGAGTTCGCCAGTTCAATATGCAATTAACCAGTCGCCTGTAGCAACCGCTTAGATTCACTTTTCAGGACGATAAACAACTATTGCAGAGTGAAATTTTTAAATTTCACTTCTTTATTTGATAAGATTGAAAAACAAGAATTTAACTGAATCAATATTAATAATAAAAACAAACCTGCTGCGTGTGTTAATTTTTTTAAAAATGCGCATACAACGAAATAAAGTGGAAATAAAAGTCCAATTTCGGAGTTAATGTATAAAGTAAAACATTATTTTACCTTAATTTTAACATTAGCCAAACAGCATGAGTGAATGTCCGGAAGGATAAATTCAAGGAATTTATCTTAACATTACAGATCACGTTTAAAATTAATTAAAAAATTAAAAATAGTTTTGGAAGGCATGGCTAATAATTTCGCCGTTATTTCTCATTTTCTTTTATACCATCTTTCCTTTGAATGGAATTTTAGGTGACACGGCGACCCCTCTCCAGAACATTTCTAACAATGTTTTGCAATTTTATTAACTAAAGAAGTATTATATATATTATATACGTGCCATTACTATAATAATGCGATGCATCTCTTCCCCCCCCTCCTCCTGCTTATTTATGATTTCCAGTTTAATATTTTAATGAAGAAAAATCACTAACTATAAAAAATTAATTAAAACTAAATAATGCTACAAATTGCTAAATTCTACATAAGCTGAATATAGTTAATTTGTACACAAATGAATATTTGGTTAAAAAAATTTACTCGAAAGCTACATAAAATTACTCAGTTTTAAAATCAATTATTTCTTTGGAGTTAATATTTTAAAACAGTCTTCGTTTTCTCTCTCTCTCTTTTTATTGAACTTGTAATTAACAGAAAAGAATAACCTAATTTTTCATTACTAATTCGCATTAGAATCATAATTTTCAATATTATTATTACTTTAAGATAAAGAAGTACGGTATCTGAACACAGTGAGATAATAAAATAAAGCAATATTTCAAATTCGATTTTTAAGGACTCTGATAGCTTAGTTTAAACTTCAAATCATAGCTAGATCTGGAAATTTAAAGTACCCCAATCAATTTAGTTTTTAGTTTAGCACTCAGGCAATTCTCGTTAATTTTAGTAACTATAAAAGCACATAAAGAAACTTAAATGCCAGATAGAAAGAAACCTACTTTATCTTTGCTTCTTGATATTTGTTTTTCCTAGCGAAAATCTGATTCAGCACGAGTAATAAAATTAATGCCACTAAACACACATTTAAAAAAAAATCCAAATCATGCTTTAATGACAGACTTCATGTTCGTACCTCGGAAAAGTGAACAACAGACTGAAACCAATAATACGAGTATTTCGAGGTCATATCACGTCCAGCACAATTAAACAGAGACTGTCCACTTGAAGTGTACAGATTACAAACAAGAGCGTCTTCATGGAAATGAAAATGCGTGCCAGATCAAACCTGACCGACACCTGAAGCCTAACGACGCTATATTTCATCTTTTGTCCGTACCAGCGGAAAAACCATTAGTAGCCAGAAGACTGCGCAACGGTCTGCCCATTACCATAAAACCAAAGCATGAAATTCCCTATTAGCGTCCATTAAAGCTCTCGCTTCCTAATATTACATTTTCCGTTCGCTTTAATTTATCAGCGCGGCAGGGGCGGGATAACGACCCGGGGCAGAAGAAGTTGAATTTTTACGGCCACTCGAAGACGCGCCGCCCCAAGTGTAATAATCAGACGGTGCGGGAGGCTATTTTCCATTTCCACCTTTTTCTCAATTTCGGGAAAACAGGAAAACGAGAGCCGGAAATTACGCCGGGCATCTCGGAAGCGCCTCTACCTAGCCTGCTTTATGAGGCAGCCTAGGCTGATGGGACCTAATGTCCCGCATGATTCCGGTAACCAATGAAGTTTTATTAAAGTCCACGCCCGCTTTTCGCACTAATGTTTTAAATAAAAATGAAGAAAATTAAGGATAGTGAGAGAGAAAGAGAG
>JAPMOR010097848.1:0-20767 GCA_026543865.1 Argiope aurantia | reverse complement strand
TATACAGTAACAAAAAAATTGCTTAGCTATTAATCCTCTAATGAAAAGAGAATATCAAACAAACAAAACTGGCATGTGCATTTTTTGGGAAATCGCTCTATGGTCGGTGGAGGGAAACATATCAGTAAGATGCAGAACTAATTTACATTTTGCAAAAATGTAAATTAGTTCCTGTCTTATTTACAAATTTTACGAAACATCATTCAGGCCTTTAAATAGTAGTTTTATATTTTTGTAAGTTGTAGAAAATAATAATTTCTATGCTTCTTTAAAATAATTAGCTTTCTTTAAAAGTGATGTCTTCAAATATAGGCAAATGTTTTCTGCTTTTCCATTTCATTTAATTAAATGGGTTTGCGTATATCCTAAAAACTTTGTACGTTGTGTCTTAATTTCTTTCTTAACGCAACTAGCTCATATGTGTTAAGTTTGGGAGGGATATGTGAAAATTGTGAATATATGATTATAACATATCTTAAAAGTTTGTTCTGCATTCCCCTCAAATAATAAATGCTACATAATAACAAATAATTTATTATTCTTTCAATAATTATGCATCAAAATTGCATGATCGTAAAGTCAATTAATTGTAAACATTTGTCAGAAAATATCTCTTTTAAATTTATGTTAAAAGTTTGTAATGCTTTAGTTCTTCTTTATGCAGAAATTAGCTGAAATAACACTCCTTAAGTAATATTAACTGACATTATACTGGAATTTTTTTTCCTTAGTTCTTTCTGTTAGCTTGTAATAATTATGGTATAGGCCTATATAATAATTTTGATTTAAAAATATCTATTTCAAATTTTGGATTTATGTTTTATTATTAACATTTAAAATAATTTATTTATATTTTTTATATCATGCAAATTGTTTATAAAAATAATGAAATTCAAGTTATATATAACATTTTTTCCCTCTTTCATAGCGTCGAGGGCGGGGTGATGTTGGCATCGGTGCTGGGATCCTTGGCAGCCCTGGCGTCGATGGCCGTCACCTTGGCGCTGTGTTACCTCTTCTGGCGCAAGAGGTCCGCCGCCAAGGAAGCCAAGGATGAGTTGGAACCTTTGCAAGTGGGGGCACCCACGCCTAATCAAGGAACGCCCAACAAGGGTGCGCAGCAAGGGAACAAAAGTAACAACAAGAGCGTCGTTGAACTGACCAGACACAACGTCGAGGATAGGCTTTACCAGGGTGCTGCTGCCGCTGCCTCGTCGCTATCTCTGGACAGGTAAACAGTGTGGGCAATTTTTTTCGAGCCAAACAAGAAAAATCTCTAAAATGAAGAAAAACCAATTTTTTCACATAAAATAATTTCTAGACTATGTCTTCGGAAATCCAATAAATTTGTTAAGTATAAATTTTGTTATGACCTTCTTCTCCAAGATATTAATTAAAGCATTTCATTTCATTGTAGTATTTTCAAACCGAGTATGTTTCTGGTCACTCTAGCGATATTTTCAAACTTCAGAAGGAATTTGAAAATGAGCAATGAAAAGTTACATAATTCGATGTAAAAGCAGATAATTAAAGCAGCGATATTTTCAAACTTCAGAAGGAATTTGAAAATGAGCAATGAAAAGTTACATAATTCGATGTAAAAGCAGATAATTGGCAGCCTGTATCAAAGGCAATTTAGTTTCTTACCAATATTTCGTTAACTGGTATAGTTATTTTACATTTTAGGTATAAAAAATCATGATATTTACAAATAACAATTTCCATTATCTCTTGATTTTGCATAAATTAAATATTTCTTTTTTGTTACGATAATATTGCAAGCATTGTGGATTTAGTGATTTTCTATACACTGCAGTAATCTGAAATCGGAATGCAAAAGGGATATTTGTATATATTATTTCACAGTTTCAGGCAGAATCATAGAAATGAAATTACATTTCAGTATAAAGAAATAAAATGGGTTTAATTGTATTATGGGGATCATATGGTAAATCGGAGATTCCCTGTGTAACTCGAAAGGCTGTGGAAATCATTAAGTGATTTTCAAAATCATCTACCAAAAGTAATTGTGCAAGCCATCTATATTTTAATCCTATGCTGTTTCTCCATAGTAAAGATGTCACATCCCCTCCCCTTCCAAAGATTCGAAAAATAAATTTTTCTGTATGTTCTCAACTGTCCTTCGTGTATAAAATGAATCGATAACGAAATTAGAGCTGTAAGACTCATGGTGAATTAGACATCATAAAGAAAAGAAATCGTAGCGATGATCTTTGTTTTGTGAACAACAACAAGAATTGCAAATCTTTTCGATATCTTTGTTAAAATTAGCTTGTAGGTTTGAAAAATGAAAGCGAAAGTGGTCAAAAATAATTTTCACATCTAAAATAAAATAATGTAGATTCAGCTTGAAATTGCAAATTTAAAAATGTATCCGCAATCGTTGTTGGAAATTAGTGCTTACTTCAAAAGGCTTAGAGAAGCCATCATTTGGCACATTGCCTCGTCCATAACATT
Source organism: Argiope aurantia (assembly GCA_026543865.1). Classification (NCBI taxonomy): domain Eukaryota; kingdom Metazoa; phylum Arthropoda; class Arachnida; order Araneae; family Araneidae; genus Argiope; species Argiope aurantia. Next base: position 18,289 of record JAPMOR010097848.1, on the reverse strand, counting down.
CAGGAAAGTAAGGTATCCACGAAGCCATTAATGAAACGAAACGCTTATTGGCTGGAACAGACGTAATCTTGGAGGAAGAGGCAATAACGTTATTTGATGCACATTTGATATCTTTTCTGGCCAAATATTGGACTAATTCCAGTGTTAGAGAAGCATGCTATCATGGTAGGAGATAGCAAATAGGATGAAAGCAGCTGCGGGTATTTTCTGTTGTCATGCACGGAAAGGAATAGGAAATATCTCAAAATAATTCCAAGTAATGTCTGCTATTGAGAATATCTTGAATCTAATAATATGTTTATAAATGGAACAAGAATATATAATTTTAATTTATTTCTAGTTTTACTGCAATAAATTGTAATCTCCGAGTGTTCTCAATTAATTAATAAAGTTTTGATTGTAGCAGGCTGTAAATCCTGACATTTAATTTGTATTGGGAACATTTTAGAGTAATTTATTTAAAAAAATGATCAAAATTGATTTGATGTCAATTAGAATGATCGAGGCTTTTTGTTTCCCTAATCTTAGGCTTTTTGTTAGCATAATCACTGATCCTAACACAGATTTGTACTTTGAACTTTCTTTTTACAGAGCAAATTCACAGTACTGGATTTGATACTTCTACATTTTTATAAGTATATATATATCACCTAATCTTATACAATCATGATAAGGAAATCTAATGAATTTGATAGCTTAAATTCCGTTTCATAAAATATTAAAAATATATAGTCTTTTATTTGATAAGATTCAAATTTTAACAATAAAGTTTTTCTAATTTAAAATTTATAATGCTATTTTACTGGAGTCATGTTAATTTTCTTATTCATTGGGACACCATGTTAATCCCATTCATTTTAGACCTCTCATTTCAAGAAAAACCTATTGCAGGAGTAACAAATATGATGACGATTATTTTCTGACATCTTTCCAAATTTTGATGACTGCCAGTAGATGATTACTTAAATTCGGGATAAAAAAGCATCTTTATTCAATAGAACGTAATAATATTATCTGCTTTGAAAATCTGAAAAAAATTTAATGGGACTTACATTAAGTTATCATTAGTATACTGAAGGAATAGGTTTATTATGAACATAATTGGGGTAAATATAATCATAATATAATAAATTGTGAGATAAATCATTTGAGAATGGTTTGCCAATCATATTGTTATCATATCGATGGTTTGCATATAATAATCATAAACTTGTCTAACGTGGTTGGAAAGTACCATGTAAACGAGTTTATGGCTTGCAGTCGATTGAGCTGGAAGCTATATTTTCATCTATCGTTGGACTTGGTTTCCTATATCGCGACAGTGTCAAACTTCAGATAATTTTATAATGAATTATATCCAGAAGTATTCATCTTATCGCTTGAAACTCTGTCAGTACGCATTTTCTGATATATTGAATATTTGAAGTTAATCCATTAAAACATTGATAATTTAACACATTGCAATATTGCTTTATTATATCTGAATTGTACCAGTAATGTTTGTATTCAACGAATCCTAAGATATGAATTGCTGGGAGGACTTAATGCTGTTGAAGATCTTGGCCGTGACAAAAATATTGAATATATTTAAACAAATAAAAAATTTAGGAACTGTACACTGACAAGGTGTTCTAAAAATATATCATAATTGATTATTTATTCTTCAGTTTTTATCTAATAGTATTACAAACTGCCCTCAAAATCATATCAAATATAAACACCCACACAATTCCTCATGGAAATCTATTGTTTACCGCTAATTGCAGAGCGCTGCACTTTTAAGGGAATGTTAACTGTTGCTTGTCTATTTGGTCTATCGTGCTGCGACACCAACTGATATTAATTTAATTTTTTTTGTATGGAAATCTGTCCATATTCAATCCATATCTAAGATCAAAATCCATTCCCAAGGTATGATTAACAGAAAAAAAAAAAAAAAACAATGAAAAAAAAGAGGAAATAATTTATGAAATGTTTAACACGTTTTTGCTCGTTGTACTTATTAAGAAACCGGTCTGCCATTATTTAAAACGATGGCTTTGTCTTTTAAAGCTATTAGAGCACAGTGTACCATAGTAATGCTTCTAAGAATTTTTGCAAACTAATTTAAAAGTTCTTGTTTACAATTTTATCTAAAGATTATCCCCAATTAGTATTTCAGTCTTTTTTTCTAAAATTTAAATCTACGAATGGCCACCGTGTTTTAAGGTAATTGAAACAAATAAACATAAAAAATGTCAAAAAATTGGTTTGTAAATAAAAAGTAGTTTTATGTATTATATTTGAGTGGGGTGCAATTTATATTTATTATACTTGGAGAAAAATACGTTATTTTAATATAAAACAGTTTAAAAATATTAGTTTTTCTAAAAACTGATTTTGATAACATTCTCGAAAGAATTGGCATGGTGCGAGCATTTTCAAGTTTATAATCACAAGATCTTGGCCGTGACAAAAATATTGCATATACTTAAACAAATAAAAAATTTAGGACCTGAACACTGACAAGGTATTCAAAAAATATATCATAATTGATTATTTATTCTTCAGTTTTTATCTTATAGTATTACAAACTGCCCTCAAAATCATATCAAATATAAACACCCACACAATTCCTCATGGAAATCTATTGTTTACCGCTAATTGCAGAGCGCTGCACTTTTAATTTAATGTTAACTGTTGCTTGTCTATTTGGTCTATCGTGCTGCGACACCAACTGATATTAATTTAATTTTTTTTGTATGGAAATCTGTTCATATTCAATCCATATCTAAGATCAAAATCCATTCTCAAGGTATGATTATCAGCAAAAAAAAAAAAAATGAAAAAAAAGGAAATAATGAATTAAACAAACAAGAAACACGATATGTAGAGCTATTTGGAGATTGGATCCAGAAGGTATCAAAATTTATTCTATACAAAGTAAATGTTCAATTACAAGGTTTCAATGAGTTTAGGAATAGCTGCACTGTTTTGATCGCAGATTAAATTTAATTCGTAGTCAGTTATGTGATCTCCAATTTTTAGGTTTCTCCTTTAGTTTAACTCTAAGCATACCATAGCAACTCAAATGATCGATTATGAGCTTCTGCATCGAAAATACGTATGTCATCTTATCGCTTTTGAATATTTGACTTCATAACTTTTTCTAAGAATTATATACAGTTAATATTCAATTATTTTTTAAATTTGTATTTTGTTTATCTTGTGTTATACCTGTCGTATACTGTTATCTAGCACAACCGGACTTTTGACCGGGAGAATAATTTATTACTTTATAAGGTTATCGGATCAGTGATTATGATGTAATGCATATTCAACGTATTGTATTCAGTTAATTGCACATTTCTGCACCCGCAGACCGTTAACATTACAACAAAACTGAATTTGGTGTAAACATGACATGGCGGTCATTTGGTGTAAACAAATATCAAATGGCGAGAAAATTTTAAGTATTTTTTTTCAATATTCTTGATTTAGCTGACATAAAGTCTTGGATTTTGTACCAGCAAACGACAAACGAAAATATCTCAAGACAAGATTTTTTTTTACTCCAGTTAGCAGTAGAACGTGCCGCCGATTTTCGAGAAGCCCGTGAACAGCCAAAAGAAAGAACAAATGCAAAACGAACGATGCCTAAATCTATTACAGATCCTTGTCAGCGTAAAACATTTCAAATAGGATATTGTAACGAAAATAAAACCATCAAAATTAGTTTTAAATGTGAAAAATATATTTGCGAAAAATATACAATGGAAACACTCTGTACATGTAAAAAAAATATGTAAAGCAATGAATTAAAAATTCTTATTCTTTGTGTTTTTAATAAATAGAAATTGACAATATACAATTTTGTTTAATTATAATGAGGTTAATTTGTTTATTTCATTTCTAACATTCATATTTCAAACATTCAATGAAGAAACATAAAATCCGGTCATTTGACTACTATGGTAGAAATGGGTATTATTAAATGTTGGTTTGTTTAGTGTTGATTTTTTTTCAACTTTTTACTTCCTTGCATACATAGTATGGTGAAAGTATGATAGTCGTCAAAACTACTTTTGACTCGAGATTTTGACGCATCTTCACGTTTTTGACCTCCCTGAGTTCAAAAAAGACATTTTTTTTAAAAATTCCCATTTGTCTGTCTGTGACAAAAAGGCTTTGAACTAGATGGTTAAACTTTGTTATAAGATATTTACTTCAAATTTGCAGATTTCTTTCAATGTTTGAGAAAAATCTATTTAAACGAATTATGTAAGCGCCATAATTGAAAAAATCAGTGAAAATAAATATATCAAACATTATATGGGATATGGTGAATACAAGCGCAGTGTTGTTTTAAATTTTTTTTCAATCGGTTAAAAAAACTTGTAAAAAAAATCGATTTTGAGACACCGTTACAGTACGCCAAGTATTAATCCCCAAATAACTCACGGAGGATGACACTGGGCAATATCTATACTTATAATAAAGCTCAATGTGTGTGTGTGTGTGTGTGTGTTGGCGCTCTACAGGCCAGACCATTCAACCTACAGCTACCAAATTTGGCATGTGCATACCTTGGAGGCCGAGAATGTGCACCTGGGGGTTATTTCTTCGAATTTTTAATTAGAATTTTATTTATTTAAAAATTAAGCGAAACTTTGGCGAGTTTCTGCTATAACTTCCGAAAATATTATCGCACAAAAAAGATTTTTACATGAAGTTAAAGATCAAAAATTTATCTTTTAAATGATACCAATTTTTTAACATTAAAATTAAATTTCTATTTTTAATAAATTTTTAAAGAAATATTTTAGCTATATTTTTCAACAATTTATTTCGTACAAAATAAAAATAAAATTTAAGTAGCACGAGCACGTTTCGCATTCATGGGAAAAAATTAGATTTTTTCAAAGTGTTGCCATCACATTGATTAATGCTCCAACTAAAAATAAATTAAATCTTTATGGAAATGAAATCAGCAAAAATATAATTTTCGGCACGTGTCTGTAGGAAATGAAACAAATATGAAATATTATTTTTTCTAAAAAATAAATTCAAGAAAAATTATTTTATGATCTTTAACACTCTATATTTTTAATCCAATAAATCAGTTTTATTTTAAAGCAAGTTTTGTTTAATATGAACAGGATATCTATTCAAATTAGGGCCACACAGCTAATTTGTAAACCTTTCGTAATAGACACAGCTCTGCTAAAATGGTCTAAATGGAAAATGATTATATTTTATGTAACTTGATTCAATAAATGCTCTAATAAATAAAGAATTTTTGATTTTACATAAAGCTTCTGCTATCGAAATCACGAATAACAAAATGTTCTTGAAACACTAATATTTTAAAGGTATCATATTCTGATAAATATTCTAGACACAACAAATTTTAAATAAATGAATGACTGTTTCTATTTTCCACGATCAACTAAGACTTATTTATGAAATTTTGAATGTTAAAAATTCAGAAAAACTCAACATTTTCATAATCTTAGGCCAATTAATCTTGAGAAACTTGCGCGCTGATTGGCGTATTTTCTTTGAAACGATCGATGGAAAATCTAAAATTATCCTTTTTTTATTGAATAGTGATATTCAAATTTTCTTAAATCAGTCAGTTTAAGTGATTGATTTAGTTGATTGGAAATTAACTCTTTTTATTTAAAATATTAGTGTTTCATTTTGTTAATCGTGATTTCCACAGCAGAAGCTTTATGTAAAATCAAAAATTCGGTATTTATTAGAGCATTTATTGAATCAAGTTACATAAAATATAATCATTTTCCATTTAGACCATTTTAGCAGATTTGTGTCTTACTAAAGGTTTACAAATTATCTGTGTGGCCATGATTTGAATGGATATCCAGTTCATATTAAACAAAGCTTGCCTTAAAATAAAACTGATTTATTGGATTAATAATATAGAGAGTGTAAAAGATCATAAAATAATTTTTCTTGAATTTATTTTTTAGAAAAAATAATATTTCATATTTGTTTTCTTTCCTACAGACACTTGCCGAAAATTATATTTTTGCAGATTTCATTTCCAAAAAGATTTAATTTATTTTTAGTTGGGGCTTTAATCGATGTGATGGCAACACTTTGAAAAAAACTAATTTTTTCCCATGATTGCGAAACGTCTTCGTGCAGCTTAAATTTTATTTTTATTTTGTACGAAAAAAAATGTTGAAAAATATAGTTAAAATATTTATTTAAAAATTCATTAAAAATAGAAATTTAATTTTATGGTTAAAACATTGATATCATTTAAAAGATAAATTTTTGATCTTTAACTTGATGTAAAAATCTTTTTTGTGCGGTAATATTTTCGGAAGTTATAGGAGAAACACGCTAAAATTTCATTTAATTTTGAAATAAATAAAATTTTAATTAAAAATTCGAAAAAATAACCCCTAGGTGCACATTCCCAGCCTCCAAGGTATTCACTTGCCAAATTTGGTAGCTGTAAGTTGAATGGTCTGGCCTGTAGAGCGCCAACACACACACATTGAGCTTTATTATAAGTATAGATTGTGAATATGAAAAGGCGGCTCAGTATATTATATATTGCGAATTGCGAGAATGTGGCTGAGCATATTCTATGTTGTGAATTAAGAGAAGGTGACTCAATATATTATATATTGTGAATTGTGAGAAAGCAATTCAATATATTATATATTGTGAATCTGAGGATGACACGAAGTAGTGATGTGAGATTATTTTTATCTCTAGAAGTTAAAACTTCGAAAATAAATAACAATTAATCTAAATGTTTATCCCTTTTAATTTGTGCTATATATTTTGCGAATATCTAATTTTAATATAATAAAAGTAGATAGTTATTTAAAAATCAATATGGTCAAACTAATATTTTTTTTTTCAATTTGTAGAAAACTAGAATGAGATGGAAGGTTAATTGGAAAAATGTGTTTTTTTTTATAGATGCATTCACTGCAATATTTTCATATAACACAATTTAAAATTACTGGAAATTGCTTACACTAAGAATTACCTTTAATTTCCTAGCAATTGTCAATATTGTTACTAAGAAATTATTTGATTTTAATCCTACTTTGCACTGTTGCTTAAATGCTGATAGTGAACATTTCCTTTTATTTAAAGTTATTTGAATGGTTTAATAATTAATAAATAAAATAAATTATATTATTAATTTACTACCTGTTGTAAAAAAATTGTTCATAATAAATTTTTAACAATTTAGTCATTTAATTTTTAAATTTGACACTCAATTAACTTGAAATCACAGTGTTGTAATTGGAATATTTTTATACAGACAGCTTTCGGCCGTTAAAGAATAAAAGTAATAATGTTTATTCGTCTTGTATTCAATAAAAATGCTAACTTCATGCACAAAGTTAAATTTCTTAACTATTGTTCTCCAGTGCTATGTAAGGCGTATTCTGGCATGACAAGTTTATTAAAGGTTATGAAAGAAACTTTTTCGGGAAACTGATTCCGCTGGTTCCTGTTAGCTACTATATGGTTCTGAATTCCTTTTTACGATGTGGCGATAGAAACTCATCTTCTTTAATACACATGTTTTATTGTATTCAAAGTAACTCATCGATAAAGGATGCATCGATTCTAAAATACTATTCACACAACTCTAATCAACTCTAATTTCTCTAATCTTAAAAATCTTGAATTATTTGGAAGTAAAACTGATTTTTTTATTAATTGTATTTTAATTTTATTTCCTTGTGAAATATTGTTTGCGAGAATTTTCTCGCATTTGAACAAGCGATCTGTCCTTGGCAATACCAGCAATTCATAACGTATTGTCAGAAATAATTGATTATAACGTTTTCATTAAGGATGCTTTGCAAAAAAAAAATTTATTGGCTTTTTTAATTTACTGGTCAAAAAATAGTATAATTTGCAGCAGAAGCCGTTTACTAAATATAAGTGAAGTCAATATCATCACAACTAAAGTTCTTTAATCAATTTAAAAGCAAATGGCAATAATTACACTGAGGGTAAAATACAATTAGATAATGTCACAGCCAAAATTTTTTTCTTACAAATATAGGACGCTTTGAGCTCACCTTCGCTATTTGTATATGATGTATCATAATGTGTGTACGATATGAATGTTACTTCAGATTGTTAATCTAATTGTTTGATTTGTTTTGTTTTCCATTTACCAGTATAAAACTTCATATCGTTATAAATTTGTAAACTTTTCTCTCTCTCTCTCTCTCTTTTTTTTTTTTTTTTGTCAAGAATGCTAGTTAAATTAAATAAAACTGCACGAAAATTTACTAACAGCAATATTTTTGGATCAAATAAATACGTTTCTTAATGCAATTTTTTTAAAATTAAAATAATTCTATTAAGATATTAATAAAATTGTTATTCAGCCATCTATTTTGTACATTTATTTATACGCCAGAAAATACGCCTGTAATATTGGTGGATGTAGATATATGATATCGTCAATATTATTAATCGATTATTATTATTAATGACCGGAAAACATTAATAATAACCGGCCAATATGATAAATCAATTAATCACTTTTATAGCTTATTATTAATCATAATCACACTGACCGTAACTTATACGCCATTCGTAATAGAACTAAATTGAACATTAATATATAAAACATAATAGTATTTTTTTTTTTACAAAATTAAATAATTTGTTCGAACAAAATTTTAATGTAATTGGAACTCTTCTATCTTTTTTTCTGAATTATATAAAAAAAACTTTCTACAAATTATAGTTGCAGAATTTATATTAATAGCATCTTGCTTTTTAAAATTTAAATTTATCACAATAATTATTTGACATCAGAACATGCTCCAGACACGCTTATTAATATATTTTTATTTAATTTGCAATACTTTTTATGTGATTATTTATTTGAGAACTAGTTAACGAATCAGACGTCCCCCAATAAACATAAATATGTTTTAACGTTTAACGTTTGATGACTAGTGATCTGGCTTGTTGTGAATAAATTTTTAAGGAGAAAATTTATACGTATTACGTATCTTTGATTGCATGACTTTACGACATTTTCTATGACAAATTCATGAAATGTTTAACACGTTTTTGCTTGTTGTACTTATTAAGAAACCGGTCTGCCATTATTTATAACGATGGCTTTGTCTTTTAAAGCTATTAGAGCATAGAGTACCATAGTAATGTTTCTAAGAATTTTTACAAACTAATTTAAAAGTTCTTGTTTGCAATTTTATCTAAAGATTATCCCCAATTAGTATTTCAGTCTTTTTTTCTAAAATTTAAATCTACGAATGGCCACTGTGTTTTAAGGTAATTGAAACAAATAAACATAAAAAATGTCAAAAAATTGGTTTGTAAATAAAAAGTAGTTTTATGTATTATATTTGAGTGGGATGCAATTTATATTTATTATACATGTAGAAAAATACGTTATTTTAATATAAAACAGTTTAAAAATATTAGTTTTTCTAAAAACTGATTTTGATAACATTCTCGAAAGAATTGGCATGGTGCGAGCATTTTCAGGTTTATAATCACAAGCTGGCATGTTTGGAAAACAGAATTCTGCTCAAAAGCACACCAAATTTAGAAAAAAAAATATGCCTGCAAATTTAAATAAATGCATTAGATTTATTTTAATTTTAATAAATTTTAAAAGAAATTAAAAATATATTAAATAACTTTTAGCATAAATATCCAAAAAAAATATGCCATAGTTTTCATTATAAATAATTTTTAAAAAATTTGTCATTGCCTAGAAATAAATAAAAAAGGAAATTCAACAGATACATTTTCTTCATAAAAACTATACTATAAAAGTTTTCAAAAAATAAGGAAGATGAACGTTCTGAAATTGAAGGTGCATCATTTGAAAATTATGATAATCTATTAGACTCAGGAAGTCAGTCTTCAAGTGTCGATATTCAAAAGAAATGTTCAAAGGTATATAAGAAAGAAGAAGAAGAAGAAAAGAATGGCATTGCTATAAAAAGCTGCCGTTGATGAAACTGTTTGAAAAAAAAGCAAATAAATGTAAACACATCAATTCAGCAATTCTCAACCTGTGGGGCGCGCCCCCCTAAGGGGGCACGAGCACATTAGAGGGGGGGGGGCGTGGCGTATACAAAAAGAACAAAATACACAAAAAGAACAAAATACACAAATAGAACAAAATACATTTCGACATATTTAATAGCTTATTAAAGTAAAACAACTTATAAATCAAAACTTACTTAATCAAAATCTACTAAATTAAAACAAATTTAATAATTATTAGTGACTTCCTTGGGCCTGTCTTGCAGAGCAAAGTTTTTCGAAGGAAGGTTTAGTATTAGAAATAGCCACTCTCAGTTCTGTTTCTATATTTTGTCTTCAAAGAAGCCCCAGCAGAAAATTCAGTTTCATGAAGGCAGGATGTTGAATGGTAATAGAAAGCAAAATGCCCTTGTTTTTAGTACAGGAAAATCATCCTCTACTCCTGCCCAAAATTCAAATGTTGATTTATTACTAAATTGTCTTTTAGTTTCGCCACTTGTCGTGAAGTCTATGAATTTTTCTTCCTCATCAATTAAGAGTCATTCAGGAGTCTTATGAAATGAATCCCTAACCCACTCTTAACTTGCTATCAGTTTGTCGTCAACAAGAAAATACTTTTTTAAAATTCTTTGCCATCATGGATAAAGGATTTTCAATTGTTACAGAAACAACTTTTACAGGTTCTTCTTCACCCTTATAAGTTTTAGTACAATCATCTACATTTGCAAACATTGTTAGGTTTTTTCTTTTAAATTTCTGCTCCACAATTCCAATTTTCTACAAAAAGCATTTACTTTATCACTCGTATCTAACATATGTGTATTTGCTCCTTGTAGTTGAAGATTCAAGTTATTTAATTTCTAGAATATGTCGACCAAATACTTCAATTTCATCACAAATAAACCATCGAGAAAATTCTAAGCCTCCTATCTCGTTTCTTCTTCTAGAAAAATGGCAATTTCTTCTCTTAATTCAAAAATTTCCCACATGATAACTATCTTGGCTCGCAATAAAATAATAACGCTGAATGTACTGAACTCATGTCTTTACAAAGTGCGGAAAAGATTCTCGATTTGAGGAGTCTCATTTTTATATAATTTACTACTGTTACAACTGTAGTTAACGCAATATTCAAACCAGGACTCATTTCTTTCGAAGCTAAAGCTTCTGTGTGGATCATGCAATGTGTGCACTGAGGCAAATTTTGTTTTACAAGTGCTTGTAAACCTTGGAATCTTCCGTACATTGAACGAGCACCATCGGTGCATATTCCGACGCAATTTTTATATTCTATGTTTGCCATGTTCATAAAATCATTTAAAATAGCAAATAATGCGAGCGTTGATGCTATGAGTTCTATTGGTTTGTAGAAAAGTAGTTCTTCTACTACTGACATATTATCACAAATTTGAACATAGGCAATTAAATGAGCATCTTTATTACTATCTGTTGCTTTGTCAAGCTGTATTGAAAACAATTTCTCACGCAACCTCGACAAAAGCTGATAGTTTACTTCTTCAGCTATAGCGCCAATTCGACGAGCAAAAATATCATTTGAAAGAGGTATGGACTGCAATTGCTTTGAAAAATTATCTCCAAACATAGTTTCTACAATCTCAATTGCTGCTGGCAAAATAAGCTATTCACCAATGGTGTGAGGTTTTTCACATCTGGCTATTTTATATGAACTTTGCAATTAAAGCTTTTTTATTCACAGACAAAGTTTCTTTAAAAAAGGGCTTTTACTTTTTATACGATTTTAATTTTAATTCGAAGAATTCTCTGGGTTTGTTGACGTACTCACTATGAAGCGTTTCCAATTGTCGTTTAAGTTGCTGCCTGCGGCCAACATTTTTGAACAAATGATACACAGGGGTCTTTCTTCATTTACTTCAGTAATGGTAAACCCAAAATTTAAGTATTCTTGAGAATAGTTCCTTGATTTTACTTTCGGAACCACGCTCGCGTGTATACTTGTTGATGCTTGACTATCGTCTAATGCTTACTTACTTCCGCTTGAAAATTTATTCATGAATCTGCATAAATCTGCTGCCGTGAATATTTAATATGGTGAATTGCAATTAACACGAAAATATATGTAACATACAAATTCACGATGGATTCGATAGCGATAAAAGGATCGACTCCAATGAGACTGGCTGGAATTGAAAGTTGCGTTATCGAACATTTTCCTTCTTTCTGTGAGAAAACATTTGCTCGGCGCATGCTCGAGACGGCATCCGTCGTGTGGATTCCCTTCCACAAATATTTCTAGTTTTTTCACTTTTGTTTTGTCATGCTTCTGTTTTATTTCTTTTATTATTCGAAAGAATATATTCCAAGTTTCTAAATTTAGCTCACCCCGTAAAGGTTAACTTTCATTAACGAATTTTCTGCTTTCATATTCTTTTAACATTATCTCTATGTTTGGCTTTCATTTCAAATATAATATTAAAATTTTCTCCGCTTTCATTCGCTTCATCTGTTCAACCCTGTTTGGCCAAAATGCAAGATGTGATTTCTCGCCAAAGTTGGCTCGCTTTTTCTCTTGTTTTGGCAGTTAGTTAAAAGTAATTTAAAAACAGAATCCAAAATATATATTATATATACATTATACATTATTGTAATAATTGTACATTATAATTATTGTAATAATATTGAGGTAATTTTATTGTAAGTTGGAGGCGCGATGAAAATTATGATTGAAAACTGGGCCACTTAATACTTAAATACTTAAAGGTTGAGAAACGCTGCATCAATTCATTTTCAAAGAAAGAAACCTGTCAGATGAGATATAAAAAACTTAATATTATGATGTATCCATTAAAGACTGCATTTTCGTTTTTCATTCAATTTATTGATTATCATACAAAGAAATGTATAAATAAGATGTTGTAGACAAAATTGAGTTAAAAAAAAAAGATCTTTCAGATCTTTCAACCTAAGATATTGATTTGCTGAAAGCTGCTAAAATAATTTGTGTCTGCAAAAATACTCATTGTAAGATCAAAATGTCTTCTTAGCTGAATATATTGATAGCTGATTTACAAAGTGTATTAATAAAGATAAAATATTTCAAGCCTCAGATTCGAACTCAAGATGTTTGGGATCTCTACGCTTCAGAATTTTCTACCCCTTCCCCCCCCCCCGAAAAAAATGGAATTAGTCTGTTTGTCTGTTTCTGAACAAGATAACTTAAATATACTTTGTGTCATAGGGATTAAAGTTTATATATATCCTTAAATTCTCATGAAATACTTTCATAGAAAGTTTTCTGGTTGCCTAGTACAAATCAACATGATAACACAGAATGTAAATATCAAACTAAGTAAAATCTACACGTAAATTCAGCATGTAAAATGTAGATCTATAACAAATTTTGAACGAAATTCGGTTAGTACTTGACCGTCAGTCGTTCAATCTGACATGCATGTGCAAGCTATGATTCAAAATTGCCCACGTACTAGAATACGATGACATTAAATTTAAAACTCAAGATGGATAAGTTTTGATACGCAGAGTTTGCATCTAAAATTTAGATACATATCAAATTTGGAACAAATCCATCAAAAACTTAACTGTTTGCTGTGCTATAATTTTGCATCCATATAAATGCAAAAACTAAAAAAAGCATATAATAATTGAAAATTAATAAAAAGTTTTAATATCTGGAGTGCAGCCATTTGTCAAATTTTGAATAAAGTCGATTAAAGCTTAATCATCTGACAGTCTGCCCTCTCGCAGAAATTTTTATGTGAGTTCCTTACAGAACAATATTTGTCCTTAGAAAATGTTGGTTTCAAGTGACTGACAAAAAAGTATAAAAGATGTGTATTCAGATTTTTTTACTAAACTATGAATTACAAAAGCGTCGTTTGCGGGAGTCAGAAATTATAATTATGAACATTATTGGTCTTCGTGTCATTGTTCAAAGTTCACAATATTATTTGAAGAGAAAAAGACATGACTTTTGTTTTCCAAAATGTTGTAAGAAAGTTTCGAGAGCACCATTAACAATAGTTTTTGTTTTATAATAATATAAGTGAGCAGGTTAAGTTTTACCGAATCATTGATTAAAATTAATTAGTGTCATATTTCTTAAAACCAATATATCTTGCATATAAATTCGCGAACAGTGAATTTTGAACTCGAAGCCACCAGTTTCACCAATTATATTACAAGTGTTTATAGTGTTCAGAGCAAATATCATTATCAACATCTCGTAAAAGTAAAATTTAGTTATATGCTATTGTTGAATGAAAATTAAATTTAATGCTTAAGATAAATTTGTATTTTATTGGATTTTTTTTTGCTATTTTTGTCTTTTTCCTTGTGTGTGTGTTTTTTTATTTAAAATTCATTTAACAATATTTAACAATATTAAAATTCATTTAAAAATGAGTTTCAGGACCTTTGGTATGAAATCAACCTATTTAAAGAAATTTTATCTATGTTATTCGAAATGTAACGTGAAGAAAAACAAATTGAGTGAAATAAAAAAAGCAATTCGGAAAATTAACTTAAAGGCACATCTGTCATCAGTTATCTTTGTTTTTTCATTTATGCAGTCCAAAATTCTTCTTCGAGATTAACTCTAAATGCTGAAAACTTTAGAAAAATTTTCCTTTAATAATTATATAAAATTTACACAATGCGTGGAATGCATTCAGACACAATCCTTAAAATAAATTCGCTTCATAGGTTTAATACGTTCCATAATGAAATTTTCAGCATTCCTAAAACATAATTTTTAAATGTTTGACATTGAATTGTGCTTCTGAATAAACTAAGCATTCTTAGGAAGGAATATATAGACCATTCTTAAGCAACTTAATTGTAAGGTTTATTTAATCTGTTTTACATGTTCTTAATCAAAACTTCCTGGGTGATTCCAAGGAAACGAGGAATTTCCAAGAATTCAAGAACTTTCCTAGAAGACAATGTATGACTGATAAAACAATGAAGACTAAATTAAAGACAATGGGAAACACCGATAGATTGTCGTCCATTACATTCATTTCATTAGTCTTAAAAGGAAATTCTTATTTGAATTAGACAAGGAGTGCAAACTACCATTGTTTGAAGTTTTCTTAAGTATGCTGAATCTCTTTGCAATTTCAGAGAGTCGTTGCTTCTTCTGTTGATTAATTGAAGATATAAAATTAAAAAGCATTCTCTTCTTAAAGTTATGTTAACTAGAAGAAGTATTTAATGTAGGTATTTCGTGGTTTCATTATGTTTAAGCATTGTTTTCGATCCACTGGTACATTGCGTGGTAACGTGTCTATTAAAATAAATGACATGAAATAATTGCTCAGTATTCTTGAAATTACTAGTTTTAACTATTGTTTTGAATTGCTTAAACTCCTTCTACATTTCTTTTAATCATTTGAACTGTTCATGGAATTCGGAATCATTCACATTGATTAGTTATTTAACCTAAATTCCGGATTGCATGAAACTTAAATAGACTTTTTAATGGATTCTGTTGAAGATTCACTAATTATAGGTAAAGGTATGATACAAGTTATATTTGACTTGAACGATCAAATATCTTTTAGCTGATGTGCTATAAAAATTTTAGAGAGAAGTTGCATCGCAAGTACCTTCTCTACCATCTCATCGTAGCTCAAATTTATGAGATCGTGTCTGAAAGAGGCCGCCTGATGTTCAATAACGGCGCTCTTATCTAGCTAAACTAAGCTTGGATTTCAAAGTCAGTATTTTGGATTTTTATTAATAGCATATGTGGTCCCTATTAAGAAGGAATCATCTCTCATATCACACCATCATTAGCAATAAACCTGACAAGAACAGACAAAAGACTTTGCATTAGAACAACATTTCTTTTATATGGTTTTAGTGTCTAAAAGATGATAAGAGAGTTGTCACTTTAGTTTTTGATATGAGTAAATGTCAAATGTTTAACACAGATGTTTCTACTTAATAAAGACAGCTTGAAACTAGAACATTTTGATCAAATGTCTGTCCAATTACGCCAATTATATATAATATTTTATCTATCTATCTATAATTCTAAATAATAGCTTATCTATCTAATTAATCTAAAGTCAGATTTCGAAATCTTATAAATAGCTTATGTGTTCTCTATTAACAGAGGCCCATCTATAATTCTACTCTATCCTTAACCGTAAACCTGGCCACAATGCATTAGAAACCCTCAAATGGTTTTATTATCTAATAGGTGATAAGAGAGTACTCAATTTAGCTTTAGATATGAGTAAATCTTAAATGTTAGTAAACACGATTCCACTTAATTGGAACAGCTTGGAACTAAAATATTTTTAATCATGGTCTGCCCAATTAATCAAATTCCATATAAAATTCAACAAATTTCCTAGCGATATGTTTCAGAAAACAACATTAATTAATATGTTGCAATAAAATAATGCTGTTATTGTGACCTGACCCAGTTAATGCAGAAAAAGATGTTCAGGTAATTCTTTGATTCAAATATATTTTCTGTCAGATTAACTTTTAGATGCGCTTTGACACGTTTTTTATAACAACCACGGTGTAGTCCAATTTCTTGTTGTAAAGTATAAGCTGTTGAGCTCTTTGGAGCGCCCATCTGTTTAGTTTAATATTAAATGATTTGATTTTAATTTAAGTTATTTAAACGTTTAAATGTTATTTAAAAGTTTAAAAACCTTCATTATCTTGAAACTGACAATGAATTCGATGAAAATCACATTTCTTCATATACTATCCATGAAAAGTATTGTATTATCACGGTAGACAAAACATTCCCTTATTTATTTCACTGACAATAGAAAGCTACTAAAAAGAAAGCGCATAAAATGTCTGAAAGTATGTCTATTTAGAGACATCAGTTTAGTGTATCGTAAAATCGGACTTATCTGTAAATGGTCAATTAAAGAGAATTTTGTTCCAAATAATTATTTAATATATGTTTTCTTTTATGTTTGGTTTCTGTTTATTGAGATTAAGCGGTTATCAAATTTAACCTATGAAGCCAAATATGTGAATTGATTGCATTAATTTTGACTGCATTCTGACATTTATATGCAAATAAGAAACTTACTAGTTATATAAATTAAAATATAAACATCATTAAAAATTAATAGAAAAGTTTATTCATCTGTTTTATTTTAAAAAAGAATTTGTAAATTCATATAATTGAATTTTCTTATTGCATAATTCACAAATTATTTCCAGCCTTTAAAACATATTGCAAACTTTTAGATTTTATATTTTGTACATTCGGCTGGAAATCGTTTGTA
The DNA here is from genome assembly GCA_026543865.1 of Argiope aurantia. Classification (NCBI taxonomy): domain Eukaryota; kingdom Metazoa; phylum Arthropoda; class Arachnida; order Araneae; family Araneidae; genus Argiope; species Argiope aurantia. Next base: position 998 of record JAPMOR010097848.1, on the reverse strand, counting down.
GAAGCTTTAGTCTCAGAAAAGGAGCAAATATTTTTTTTAATTTAAAAATTGTTATTATCGCTTCCAAAAAAAATGAATTCATAAACAAAGTACTTCGAACGCTTTGGTGTTCTTGAGAAAATTCTTTGATGATATGCATTTCTCAATGGCTTATTGAAATATTAAAATAAAATGAACACATTTTTAAAATTATCTTAAGAAAGCATGAAGATGTAAAGTTCAGTTGATTCATGTCTTCAAGAATGTTATAGAAAAGATTAAGTATATGAATTAAATTCGTAAAGTTTGGAATAAGTTTTAAGCAAAAGATAAACCAAACAAACTTCTTACATCCATCTAAGTCCTCTTATTTACATAGGACACGAGAATTCATCTATACTTTGATCAAAATTCTTACCAAAAAGCAAATATATATGCAAGCTTATGCTTTCTAATTGCAAAGAGAGTTTGGAATTCCAATTTCAAATAGTTTTTTTTTTTGCATGTTTCTTCAAGTATTTTTAGGTTTCCCGCTCGTTTCTAAATGGTTCAACAGTTTTATTTCGTCTTCCCAAACTTTTCAGGTGGAATTTCTTAGCACCTCCGCCTATATTACACATCTTGCATCCATGTAAGATAATTTTAGTCGGGGAACAGGGTACAGATATCGCGATCCTTCAAATTGTACAAGCGGAATAATCTGTCCTTGACATTCTTGTCTTCTACCTTATGTCGCAATTTGACAAATATTTTTATTGCTTTTTTTTAATCTAGAATCTAAAATACATTTTAGATATTTTCTCCTTTGCAATTTTTAGCGTACCAATTGCAAGAATTTTGAGTTTTAAGATCAAAACAAAACAAACTTTATTCTATTCTTAATAGCAAATAATATTTGATGATATACAATAATAAATAATATAATACAGTATTAAAGACTATTCGCAATTTTGTATAATATTAAAGATAATATGGTGTCCTACGTTATTGTACATTATTGTGCTACAGGGTTGCCAGCT
>JAPMOR010097776.1:0-12690 GCA_026543865.1 Argiope aurantia | reverse complement strand
CATTGAGAAACAAGGACAGAAATTATAATTTTCAATTAGCACATTTTATTCCCTAATGATAAGACAATGGCAGAATGAAATATATTAACTCTACTTTCAAATTGATTTCTTAATCAATATAACTTTTCCTGGAAAATAAATTATATTTTTGGTTTGGAATTAATGCATTCAAATTAAATTCCCTTTTCTTTAAATTCTTGGAAATCAGATGAGACGAGACTTGTAATTTTGTTTCTTCGTCAGCTACTAAAAAAGATACTTCAAATTATATTCCCTTCTTTTAACTTAATTCCAGCAGCAGCACAACAGAACGTATGGTCATGTTAAGTAATTCAAATTAACACAAACAGTGGGGCATTTGGTGGTCTGGATCACGCTGTTGTTTTATTTTTTATTTTGAAGTTAAGATATTTTTTTGATTGTAGCAAGCTTCAAAATGATTCTAGTATTTAACAAAATATTAAAAACACTGATATTCTCATTCAGTAGAACTGAATAGTGTTTAGCTAATGCATACCAAATGGTATTAATTTAATTCTGGTACACATTTTACAAGGGGAAATGGGATTCTTGGAAGAAGATGTCAGTTCCTTTATTTATTTATGGAAAAAGTATGAAAATTAAGATTACCTGATTTTTGTAACATTTATTTGCAATAAACTGATTTAGATCCCAATATTTTTAATTTAATTGAAACTTTTATTTTTCAGTAGTTTTCAATGCTCGAATTCAAACACTTGGAACTGAAAGAAGTTTATGCTCTTCTCAACGGATGATAATTTACTACTACATTTTCAAAGATACAGCAATTATACTTGACATATGACGGTTATGACATGTGAATCAATTGCATTGTTTTTCTTCCAGAATTTCAAAATATTGTATGATTTTAAGCTAGTATTGTTTTTCTTCTCATTTAATATACTGCCCTGCTTCAGTCACTCGGCCGTTTAGAGTGCTAATAATCAATTAGTCTTTCATATTATAACTGTAATCTTTTATTTTAGATTAAAATATATATTTATTCAGTTTTAAAATAGTAACATTATTACATTGCGAGAATTATTTTTTTATGGTTGGAAAATTAAAAATATAAGGAAAACTTTTCTAATTTGCAAGCAATAAATCGAATTAGTTATAATTAAAATTAGATTTTATCAATCCTTTTCATGTTTAATTTGGAACTTTTCTCATCAAAATTATTTAAATTAAAGTCTGTTAATATTTAGGCAGCTGCTACGCAAATGTGACATGCATTTCATGAAAATTTATTTCAACTTTGGTCAAATTAAGCATGCTTAGGGTTGAAGCCATTTTATTTTTTGATTGTTTTGATATCTTTCTTCCCATTGTTCAGTACAAAAACTTGATATGGATCTATAATTTTGAAAATGGTATTATAACACATACCATTTCCAGTTGTCAAAACATTTACGATATTTATCTAAATCTTACTTTTGGTTTTTCCTTTACGAAATAAGTCCAAACTTTTATACAGATTTACAATTCTAGTACTGTAAGTTCTGCTCCTATTGATCCTGTAATCTTGGGCTTGTATATTCTTGAATTTTTGATTTATCATGTCCGCATGGAAACAGAGAAATGAACATGGAGAAATATTTTGGTACAAAATTTGACAGACAACTAGAGTTTTAATATTAAGGTCGGATATCAAATTTCTTATCCTTAGCTCTGTTCGATTTTCACTTATGCTCGCTGATAAAATGGTAAACGCGCATAATACCTAAAATATTTTTATTTCAGACCAGAGAATATATCCCAAAGGTGACTCTGCCTCATATGTCCATTATTTTATAGGGTCATTATTAAAATTAGGGAAACATCAAAAAGTAAAATATGTATCTTTATTAATAAAGGGTAAGATTGCCTTTGGTCTATAATAAAGTTTGGATTCTTAGGATACCAACATTTTAAATAAAAACAATCGTTTTTTTTTCTTTCTATCGTGTCTAAAACTAAATGTGTTATGAAAATTTGAATATTAGAATTTCAGATCACTCCACTGAGAAGTCTCAAAGAACTGTACTTTTCTACACTCATATTAAAAATAACATATTTGTTTTCAGTGAAAATATTTTAATTGAGGCTTGATAATTTTTTTTGCTTCAATTTAATGCTTTTTTATTTATTTGCTTCACACTTTTCAGGAGTTGAGAGAAAATTAGAGAGATATATAGCACTATGGATTAAATAGCGTAAGGTTTATATAATTATATATTAGTATTGAAATTTGAAGCTCCAAAATGCCTTGTGGAACAGTTATTAAAGATCAACTAACAAAAAATACGGAGATGAAAATTTTTTGTGAACATTAAACCCGTCGAACTAACTGACCGTCAAAGGCGGCTTCTAAAGACCTGAAATTTAGTTATGTTGATCAATGAATAGATAAATGAGATCCGTAAGCACTTAAATAGAATCACATCATCTGAAAAACATAGCTACATAGCATTTTAACATTCTTGCTCACAAGAAAAACTGCTTAGAATTGATTACAAGTGCAATTTTATGAACATTATGTAAAGCAAGTTAAATGGCTATTAAGAGATTTTAAATACTGCACAATAATATAATAATGAATTGCTCTAAACAGTGTTGAATTGCCCTAAAAGTGCTCTAACAGAATGAATTGCTCTAAACAATGAATTGCTACACAGTGTTTTTTTCTTTCTTATGAGATCTGCAATAACCGAAAGCGATTCTGGCAGTGTGTTTTTAATGATACCTTCAATTATACCCTAAGAAAGATAATTGCTCCAAGAAGATAAGCTCCTAAAACTGGACTTGGAATGTCTCTACCCACACTCGAACTACTTTATTTTTATCTCTAACAAACATCGAGATGCGAAGGAAAAAGCGGGTAGGGGGAGAGTGCGTCGCAGTTGGAGAAGGTTCGAAGAGGGGCAAAAACAGGATCTAATAAGGCGTGAAATGACGGAAGTTGAGATTTTTACGATCCAGTGTGCACGGAGTTGCCGATCATCCGAAAAATCAAAGATTCTTACAAGAAAAACCAGTTGCTATGACAACGTGGTTCAATTAACCCATACTGCTCAGACAAAGTGTTCCCAATTGACTGGGTTTCTTTCGAGGAAAATGTCCCGGCACCCAGACAAGCAGGCCTCGAGACCTGAAAAAAAAAGAAAAGAACATCTACAATCAAATACTATTTGGGTGTGTGTGTGGGGGGGGGAAGGTCTTACAGGAATAGTGTTTTTTTTTGTTTGTTTTTTTAATACTGCGGATAAATTCTCTGTTGGTTTGGTATGTGTCGTTAGAGACATCGGAAGAGATAATCCTTGGAACATTTTTTTTATTGTTCTTGCTTGGTTATATATAAAAAGAGATGTAGGTTTTCCTTCTTTTATTCAGCTTCTAATTATTTTTAATCAAGAATAATTCAAAAAGCTAGTTATATTGTTGATAGCTAATATTTATTTGCAAAATATAATGTTAAATTAATGTCATAACTATTTAATAATAATATTTTCAATAAATAATTGAGAAAATATATAAAAGAAAAGTTAAATAAGCTGTATTTTCATTTTTATGGCATAAATAACGGAACAGAATATTTGAAATTGGCCTGAAAATGAAAGATCATAAATCGTATTTAATATTCCATCGCAATTACATAACTTCTATTGATTATCTTGCTTTTAATTGCATTAATTAATTGGAAGGCCATATTTTCCTCATCTAGACATATAATAAAAAGTAGTAAGTCTCTTGCAATCTGAAAATATTTAAAAATATGTAAATATGTTTAACGTAAAGTATAGAATATTGATAGTTTTCATTAAAGAAGAATTGCCGGTTGCATATTGTTTTAAGTCTTGATTGCCAAAAGTAATATGCCTGACAAAATAAATTAAACATTTTTTATCATTTTTATAACGCTATTAATAATAAGAATTTAAGTTGCAATTAATAAGAATAAACATAATTTGTGGTAAATCACTGATTTTGAATGCTTTTATTTGTGGAGTGTTTCTGCTTTAAGATTTTTCGATATTCCTGAAGTACTTTGCATTCATTATTATTTTCTTCCTCTAGTCTCAAACATGTTCTATTCCCCCTCCCACTTCTAACCTAAGACATGAAAGACCAAGTACAAAGGAAACTTTCTTATAAAGAATTAATCACCACTATTCAAGATAAAAAAAAATCCATAATCAGTAAAATCAGAAGATATGAATAACTGATATGATGAATTAGATAAATAAATATTTTTTATTTTTGCCAAATCATCAAATGCATTATCTTTGCACTTCTAGGAGTTTCGACTTTTCTAAGTACAATGAATAAACAAGCCTAAAAATATTAAGGACTTAAAAAAAGATCTAAAGAAAACTACAAAATATTGGACAAAACTGCAATCTGACTGCAACTGCAATATTTATCTGAAAAAAAATCATTAATAGTATAGAAATCGGAAAGTTGAATAACAATAAAGAAAAAAGAAAACTATATAGAAGATGTAAAATGCAAATATTAGGTAACGCCGTGGTTTAATAATATGTGGATCAAATTTGAGAGCACTTAACTCATCTATGAAGCAATTATCAAAAGCAGTTAAAAGTTTAATTTTATAAGTACCATAAATAAAACTTTTGATACAAATTGTTATAGGAATAAATAATAAATCTGTACAAACGTAGGAATTATAGTAATAAATCTGTACAAACGTAGGAATTATAGTAATAAATCTGTACAAACGTAGGAATTATAGTAATAAATCTGTACAAACGTAAGAATTATGTCCAAGAAGCAAGAAGTATGTGATTGTTAATGAAAAGAAATAAATTTTAATTTAATATTCAGACTTATCTATTTAATTATTTTTAACAATCGTGTTAATGAAAAGGTTTCACATAGTTGTTGGATTTCTTACAAAGAATGGGTGTTATATAACGCGAATAATTCATCATTAATAAAACAGATCATTAACAATACCCAAGCAGATTTAAGATTATACCATAGAATCTCACTGCACGCGAAAAAGCAGCAGCTGATTCTTTCATCTAAGCTTCCCCTAACGACGAACTTTGAGTATTATTTTTTCAGGTGAATATTACTTTTCTTCGCTTTTATTTATCTCTTTTATTTATATATTAAATAATTAGTTAATATGAGTTTTAATAAGTCATTTATTAAAATCTTTCGGAAAACACAACATACTTGTCCCTTTGGAATCTTAAAAAAAATGGATCCCTAATTTTCCACGGAAAGGTATTTCAGATTGTTAATTATAGAATAATTGTATATAGATTCTTTTCACCTTTTGTTATAAAGCATTTTTAGCTGAAATGCTTTTAAGTTTTGACAAACAATACAAATACCATTACTAGATAATTGGCATGATACATCTTGTTCTATTGTTACATTACAAGTTAATATCTTTGAAGTTAATATTAGCTATTTAAAAGGTTACTTGAAAAATCACAAAAATAGGTGGAATACACAAGTTTTACATTTAACTATTTGATTATTTCATGTTTAAACCAGATGGATATCACTTGATGCTAAATAATGAAAGTATATACAAATTGCTTTAAGTGAGATAGTTTTATTGTACTTTAAATTACAATTCAGGGATGATACTTAAGAACACCAAATTATGAAATAAGTTAAAATTCGATTATATTTGTAAAAAAATGAAAAAAATTCAATAAATTGTAAGATAATTTCACTGCTCCCAAAGATATTTCATTATTTTCCTTTAAAGTAATAACAAGACACGGTTAAAAAGAAAATACTGGTGTTAATATCTTAAAAATATTATTTTCGATTTAATAAATAATATTTTTTTGCTTTGATTTATTATAGAAGTACATAAAATTCATTTGGTTTGAGTATTTTTATATGATATAAATCCATTTATTTTTCACGTCCCTGGCAGCAAAACATTTCTACAAATTTTGAAACCATTAATTATAAATTCAAGATACCCACTTTTTGCAATCTAAAATATTCTACAGTGCCTAGAAATAACAATATCACATCAGAGCTGAAATTATTTTAATAAATAAAAAAGTGAAGTTCTCAGTAGATTAATAACGACGGATATTCAATTTTTGATTGCAACGAATATTCATTGCTTGTGGGGGGTATAATGAACACTTAATTTGGAGAGTTTTGAGTAATTTTGAATTGTTTTCAGAACCTGATGAATGTTTAGAACCTGATGTACATCTTAAGCCTTTTGGAAAAGCAACTTCTCAAATCCTGAAGGAAGAATTACATTTTCTTTTAAATTAATTTCGATTCAACTTCTCCTTACCTGAAACGAATGAATGCAATCGACCTTCCGCCGGATTTTTCTGTCGTTCGTTATATTAGCTCTTAATAAAAGGAAAGAAACATTTATCAGGAATTTTAAAGCACAAATTTCTCATTCTCATGTTTTTTTTAAAATTTTAAATAATGAAAAGAATTTATCTTTTTACAAATAGGATTTTGAATCCGAAATTTTAATGGCTTTTGGCTCTTCCAAAGAATTCATTATCTATCTGCTTGCTTTGAACTTGCGGTCATTATTAAGGACTTTATCTCATTAACTATTAATTTAATCATTTCATATGAGGTGAATGATTAGGAGATTAAAATGCTCTAAAGGAAAATTAGCATACGTGCATTACTTTTAATATTCAGTATGAGCGCATATTGTTGGACCGAATTAGCATTACATAAATATATATTAACCCTGAGGGGCTAATATGGCATTACATAATAATTTTCCGGTCAGAATAAAATTATAATTTCATAGTGGTATATGGATGTCAGGCAGGATGTTAAAATAAAAGGAAAAAGATTAATTATATGATAGCTACTATAAAATAACATTTTACTGTACTTTTTTGTAGATTAATACACTGTACGTTTTTTTTTTCACTGCGAAGCATCCAGAGGAATTTAGAACTTGAAACATTCATAGTATAAAACATCAGTTTCTAAAACTTGCCACATTCTAGTATGGAGTGGCAATTAAACGATTTTTTATATCTTAACAAATTATCGATGTATTTATGATAGTTTGCAGTAATAGTTTAACATCAAAATTCAAATCCATTATAGAAAAGGACTCTGATTTGCATCCATAAATTATTTGAAAACATAAAAGTCATAATTCAAATACTCAAAAGAAATCAATCAATTCTGATATTGGGAAATTTCAAAGTCATTACTTTCGGGTATCTGTTAATGGTAAAAATGATGGATCGGTTTGTCGGTGCTTCGTTAAAAATTATAAGAGCAACAAAAATTCTCTCCGAGGAAATCCTGAAATGGATTGATTTCATACGTGCTCAGAAATCATTAAGGAAGTATAATTTCGAAAGTGTGTTAATAGCTTCCGGCACGAAAATCCGCTCTTTGCATTTTTCTGTTCTAAGTCTGAGATTTGAAGCGTTGGCTTTCGATTGCAAATGTAAATTGCATTGAAAGAATATAATTACGATAAATGATAGGCATGTTTGATTTTTCATCAGATTTTCAACTGATTTTCGCAGTTAAAGCATATGATTTTATTTAGGGTAAATAATGAATCAATGATTCAAATAATACATTCAAGGGCATTTATGCCAAAGGTAAATACTGCCAAAGTTGTATTATTCTTATATTAGATTGCCACAACTTCACTGGATAATATGACTTAGCTAATGAAATAGCTTCATAAAATAATACAGAAATGGTAGCTACTACCCATACTTTATTTAAAGGGCAATATATTTAGTGCAACGTGCCCACACTTTGGAACATTTGCCCACCTGACCCAGCATTGTTTAAGTGAGAATGTATAAAGATATGCTAGCATAATGCTCATTGAATCTACCTAAGTCTGATGTCTTTAAGAGAATCATTATCAATGCCGTTATAGGACACGACGTGAATGGAATCTTCTGAAGCGCACTTTTCACACACCATTCTTTGCTTTGTGACACAAGAACAGAAGTTCGTGGCCCATCATTCAAACAATCAACTCTAGTATTATTTATTTTTTATTAGACCTTCCGTTTTTGTGATCTTTTCATTTATATGGTTTCTGAAACCTTACTTGCCATTCTATAGTACGATATATGTTACCTTTTCTCTGATTTACCAGCTCTTAAAAAGATAAATATTCTCTTTAAAATATTATTTGGACCTTTCAAAATAGATGATATTTTTAAACCGCGAAAAAAAGAAGGACTGGCATCAATTGTGTCACTGGACAAAAAGATATTCGCCTCGTCTCAATGGAATCATGAGATTCAAAAGTTATCCATGAATCAGTCTCACACAAGAGGTTGAACATTTGTGATTTGGAATTTTGATTCAATAATATTTACTATCATAATTGGATTCTAGAAGACAATTACAACCGCAAGTAGATAAAAATAAATAATAAATTAATTATAAAACAGGGCAGCAACATTTATACACAAAATTATTGAAATCTTAATTTTTGACCCTGAGTTCTATTCTTACTGTTACCTTTTAGAAAATATACCTTCCAGGCGTTTTTACTAATGTTGAATTTGCGAGAATATTGAAAACAACTATATTCTCGCCAGCACTCTAAAGAAAAAAAATCTATCTGTAAGTATAAATAATTTCTCTTTTTTTTCTAATAAAAGAATGTCCATTTTTTCTTCATAATATTTTTTATAGAAAACGGCAAGTAGCTAATTAGAATAAAGGGAAAGATAGATCTTCCAATTATGGCCATTAATAATTTTATAAATTTGTTTTATACATAATTATTTTGAAACGAATTCTAAATATTTAATAAAGCTAATTTCTTCACAAAATAATCCTTTTTATTTATGTAATTATAGCTTAGTTATTTTCTATTTTGACTGATAAGAAATATTAGTTTAATCCAAAAATAGCTTTTTTATAAAAATTTAATTTAGATTCGAATTCAATGCAATGAATAATAATACAAAAAACTGTTTTATGGAATTTTCAAGCTTTAATATTTAATTAATATTTTTCAGCTGCATGTTTATTATTATTTCATTAAATCCATCCAACACAACTGTTAATGCTAATATTCCTCAGTGAGTTACTTATTCACAAAACTAATTTTGAGAGAATTTAAAATAATTATTTTTAGTCTGATTATCATAAATTGTTGCGAATAATTAAACATACATTTTGTGGATTTGTTGCAATTTTATCCAAATTTTAATTATTTATTTTATAAATATAAAAAAGTCAATTTAATAAATCCTCCTTTTGGGAGATAAATATTTTGAACATTATTTAATTAATATTAAAATTCAACTATCCTTATGCTTTACGAAAATGCAGCACATTGTTCATAGAAGTAAGAGAAGCAACGTATAGAGCAGATACTTTGATTGCCTTGTAATATATTGCCTCGTAAATATAATAATATTGAAAATTTCTATTTTCAAAAGATATTTCCAGTTGAATAATATAATTAATATTCTTTAATAAATGGTCAATTTAGTACATGTTGAATTTACTCACATCAAAAAAAGTAAATTTATATTTATGAAATGCATTCTTGTGAAATGTGCTTCAATAAATAAAGTAAAATTAAATGTCTAATGATATCTATTGTCATGCTTATTTCCTTGTGATTTCAAATACACTCCATGAATGATTTTAAAAAACTAATAGCATTATGCAATTTCATATTGCAGTAATGACGCTCATTTCTTCATTCATTTTTCTAGCACATGTAGACTCGAAGCAAAATGTCATGTTAATGTAAATAATCTGTAGCCCAAAATGACATTTCTGCATTTCTGACATCTGACATTTCTGCAACTTTCAAGGATACGTTGATTTCTTAGCAGAAGTAATAAATACACAAAATAAGTAGGAGTAATAATATCTACCTTTGAGAAAAAGCAGGACAATTTCCAATATATAGACCAACAATCCGTTCCTAATGTGCATATACGTCTATTAAAAAACAAAAATAGTTAAAAGTACAGAAATCCTAACAATCTAAATTATTCTTCACAACTTTTATTATCTATCTTGATGATTTCTTACTAAGCATTTTACAGCTTTATTAATATACAAACATTTATATATATATGTAAAGAAGATTTGAGAAAAAAAAAGAATATTTCTAAATGGCTTACTGTACAAACAATTCAAATAAAGCAGCTTCATTACCAAAGAAAATGTAAATTTTAATGATTCTAATTAAGTTTGAATTTAATGAATATTCTAACTCAATTAATACTTATTAGCAATTAAAAGTTCATTTAAAATTATATATTGAAATTCTAGCTTAAAAGCACAATGTTTAGAATAAAGGATTTAAATTGCTTAGAACTGAAAATATTGGAAGATTATTGAATCTGAAATAAATTTCATATCTGTTTTGCTCATCTTTTGCAGTTAGAATAATAGGTGAAATCATAAAATTTCTTTTTCAAATGGGAATTCTGCGACGAAACTAGAAAGTAATTTTCTACATATTCCAATTCATTTAAATGGATTGTTTTATTGATTCATTCAGTTTTCGGCGGTTCAAACTATCCAATAAAATGTAAGATGCGTCTAGCACTTCACATTCACATAAGAACAAACATGAAATATACGATGGAGTTCTAAACAGAATTTTGAATATTATAAAACGTATTTTAGAGCATACATTTGAATAATATAGGACACCATTTAAAGAAGAATAACACAACATAAAAAAAGTAATTAATGTAAAGCTAAAACACGCATATCTTATTTAAAATACTTAAAGTAATTTAGAAAGTAAAACAGAGCAAAATTTGGAATTAAAATCACTAATTTTTAAAGTTTAACACATGCAGCATTCATTCAGAATTAGTATATTACGTACAAAAGTAAAGCTTATCACAGTACATTCATATAAAATAAATGAATAAGTTAAGAACTTTTAAAAATGGCAATTCATCAAATTTGCATGCTGAAAGCTGGAATATATTTTCAAGTTTAGAGTGTATAGAGATGCCCCTGCAGATTTTTTAAAACAAATATTTGTATCTAATCTAAGTTGGCTCTCCTCGAGAGAGTTCATAACACACAATCAAGCACACCTTACGATCTGAATAATCATAAAATTTGGTTGGAAAGATAATTAGTTGTGGAGGCAGACTGATAACAAATATCGATGATAACAAATATCGATGATTATAAAAAGTCAAACGATTCCATTGACATTGTATCATTTATTAATATAGCATTTATCAGAACTTAATTGCTAATAAAAAAATAGGATAGGTTACTTCCATGTAAGAGCGAAAAGATAGGGATTTATTAGTACACAATTAGTATCAAATTGCAAGAAAAGAAACTCAATATATTAACTGAAACAGAATGCTGATATCTTTGTTACGACGCCATTGAATTATTTCTTATTCGCAAATCTGTCCTTGATCGCAAGTGTGACATCACAGCCCTTACGTAAGAAAAAATTAGAAGGAATGTGATGAGCGCGATCTCTCATTGGTCTTCCATTACATCAGTATATGATGTCAGAGTTTTAGTGTAGCATGATTGGATGTTAAAAACTCAACGGCGTAGTTCTGTTCTTGTTCCTTTCATGTGTTAGTGAAGGTCTCTGTGCTGTGCTTTGTGTTAATAAAGCGATTGTTACTTGTATGAAATGAGTATATTTTAATCGAATAACCAGAACATAAGAAATCTGCAGAAGTAGTAAGTTACAGTTGGAACAGTCTTATTACTAAAATGCTTACTTTTAACACACCTTATAATTTAAATAATTATATTATTGTCTGCTATTGTTTTTCGTAACATTACAATGAAACAAATACCGCAATTAAAGCGAAAATATTTTTTTATTTTTTATTTGTAATTAATATATATTTAATTCTCCTTTGTTTGACGTAATAGAAGCTTAAATTGTGCGCATTCTTTCCTTTATAAATCTATAGCATAAAGAAAAGTGTGTCTGAAAATTTGTAGAAAAATGGATTATTCACAATTAGCGAAGAATTTTTTATAATGAATCCTAAAGCTTCCTATAAAAGATCCAATACCTTTTTCCATCATAAACTATGAAATTTACCACAAAAACAATTCCGGTTTTTTTATGGCACTCCTAATAACCTACATTAGATAATTCTTAAAAAATAGGTTTCGGTGATGGAACAAGACATTACTTTATTTTTCCCGAAACTATTTTATTTTTATCGCTAACACACATCGGGAGTCGAAGGAGGAAAGGGGGTGGGATGGGAGGAGAGTGCATAGCAGTTGAAGAAGGTTCGAAGAGGAACAAAAACCGAATCTAATAAAGCTTGAGATGACGGAAGTTGAGATTTTTACGAACCAATGTGCACAGAGTTGCCGATCATCCGAAAAATCAAAGATTAGATTCTCACAAGAAAAACCAGTTGCTATGACAATATGGCTCAATTAACCCATACTGCTCAGACAAAGTTACCGCAATTGATTGGGTTTCTTTAGAGGAAAATGTCCGGGCACCCAGAGAAGCAGGTCTCGAGACCTGAAAAAAGAAAAGAACATCTACAATCAAATACTATTTGAGGGGTTGGGGGAGGTATCTTACAAGAATAGTGAGTATTTTTTCTTTCACTGCGAATAAATTCTCTGTTCGTTTGGTATGTGCCGCTGAGAGAAATCCTGGGAGATTATCCTTCAAGTTTTCCCATATTATTATCGCTTAGAGATATTTTTCTT
>JAPMOR010097773.1:651398-669082 GCA_026543865.1 Argiope aurantia | reverse complement strand
CTTTTTATTGTTTGCCTTTTAGTCAATTCTGTCAAACCATAAAAATCATAATAAATGAAAAATAAAAGTAAAGGAATCTAATATTTACAAATATCACTTTACGAATTTTAATTATTTCTCTAAAAAAATTAATGATGTATTCTTCACGAAGTAAAAGAATTAATGTAAAGAAAATTATTTCTATTTTTCTAATTTGTATAATAGATTTATTGTTTCTATATCGACACGAAATTAAACGCCGAAGTATTATATTTAATGACACATAATGAAATCATACTTATTATCAAGTAAGAAATATATTATTAAATCTCATTTACTATAAAATATATATGTCAACCAAAAAAAATCAAATATATGTTTCATCTCCATTAAAAAGTATTTATAATATTTTGATTTGCAGTTTCCTCGGATTTTTCGTTTCTTTAATGATTTATAATAAATACTGTTTAATTCAATTACTACACAATGAATTTTTCAATAATTTATGAATTAACATCAAATATCCATTCTTTTATAATATTCTAATATCGTATCACATTTTGTGAGAATTTTTTGAGTAGAAAAGTTTTAATTTAAGGCCATAATGATAAACTGAAATTTAAATAAACCTTTGTTGTAAAAAAAGTTAAATAACTTTTTAACAAATCAAGAATACAACTTTTTTTAAAATTTTTTTATTTATTTACAGAATTAAAGCGATAGAGAAATCTAATTAAAACCTGTATTTTTATCAAATTATAATTAGTTATTGTAATGCAAAATTTTAATTGATGTGCGCTGAAAATTATATTTTCGGTTTCTTTCTACGTATATTGTTCATCAAAAGAAATATGTTCTATGGATTTAGTACGTCTTTTCTATTGGAAATATCAAATTATTTCCATTTAATCTATGGAAATCATTCATTAATCTGATATCATAATCATCGTCAAAAAAAAAATGGAAATCAAACATTGTTATTGAAGCATTTTTACTTTTTTCTCAATAATAAAAGAATTTTTTAATTGAAAATTTTATTTTGAATTTAAACGAAGAAAATTATTATGTTAAAAATTATTTAATATGTGAATATAGCGCTAAATTTTTTATATGAATAGATTCAGAATTTTTAGGAAATTTGCTCGACTTATTTCTTTTCTGGAACTCAAAGAGCATTGTGCAACTATAGAAAAGTAATTCCATGAAGTATTTTCGGTCAAATATTATCCAAATATACAATGACACAGAAAATAAAACTTACCTTATTGCACAGTGAGAGAAAAAATAGTTTTCAAACGATTATATAAAATATACTTCATTTATGAATCCAGATTTTGTATGAAGAAGAGATAGGAATAGTTCTGCATTTCAGCCTTGTTCACAGAAAAAAAAATCCCCTAGCATTTTCTTTAAAAAAATGAAAACAAAGAATGGAAAGAGAAATAAACGCTAAAGAAAACACGGAGAGAAAAATTCAGATCAATAAACAGTATCAAAAGCAGATAAATTCAGGAAGTTTATAGAGTATAAAAATTATGTTTTATATATAATGACTTTATTAAATTAACAATACCGTTTAAGCCAAAAGATTAAAATGAATTGCTATTCAAAGGAATGTTTTTTGCGTATTATCATTAATCATTTACATCCACCTTCGATTTGTAGTGTGATTTTTTTTTCTAGAATTAGACAATGCTGTTATTGAGGTGATTGGCTTATCGGTTAAAATCAGATGTATTAACAAATCTTTAGAAACAATTATTGCGATATTTAAAAAAAAAAAAAAGGCTTCATTTCGTTGCTCCCTTTCAAGCCGGTCCTCCTGACACGCACCTATTGCGTTTAGCCCTTCATCCGAGCCTGCTTCGCATAATGAGTGATATGAATGATTTAAATAACGAGCAAAACAAAATGTAAAAGTGGATTCTCTTAAAGAATAGTATTTCGCAAAACGAGTGAAGAGGAAACATCATGACTTCACATGCGGCATTGGCCTGTAACTCGGGTATCAGTTTGTGCTGAGCGCTTATTGAAAGAATATCCTTATTTCAGCATGGGGGGGGGGGGGTTGAGTGAATAGCATTGTCGAAAGTGACTACGAGGGTTTGAGCAAATGTTTGGCCAACTTCTTTAATCCACGAGATCGTGTCTCTGGCAAAGATTACAAGACTAGAGGGCGACAGCAACGACATCGATGAGCTGAAAGAACATCTCAAGTTGCACATAATATCATTAATATTATAAAATATGCAAAAGTATTATTATATAATATTTTTCCCATTATTGAAACCATGTAAAATATAAGAAATTTATAATATTATAGCAATATTTTTTCCATGGTATTGAGCTATGCTGCACAGGGTGTCCCAGAATTCATCGGCCAAACTTAAAGAGTAGGTAAAATACATATAAAGAAGCATTTTTTGTATAGCAATATGGTATCGGGAATAAAAAGTGTAGGCGGAACAAGTAAGTGTAAGTGTAAGGCTGAAAAATGTAGTATCTACCAGATTTCCAATGATTCTGAGAAAAACGTCATTGTAAAACTTTCAGTTGCCGCTGCAATTGTTCATGGGACACCTGGCATCTTCGAAAGAGTGTACGCTAACTACTTGTTAGACGCTATTAGGTCTGTATCGATCTTGGTGGTGGCACATTTGTGCAATTATTGAAATATTGTGTAAGTAAAGAGCTTTCTCTTCGTTTTTTTAGCATTTCTTGTTTTTTCGGTCGAAACTTTTCGTTTTCGACCACGTATTGATATACAAAAAAAAAAGCTTCTTTATACGTATTATACGTTTAGCCCGTGAATTCAGGGACACCCTGTAAAATACAGTATAATATTATACCGTGTTGTATAATATTAAGCAATATTATATTGTATTGTACAATATTGTGCAACACTGAAGATCTAAAAGGTATTTATTAGGGCAGAAAAATAATTTAAATTTTGATAATTTACTTAGGGATCCCTCATTAATTTTACGTATTATTCTTATTTTAATGTCTCCTTTCAGACATTTTTTTTTGAACAAGAGACCTTTTAGTTGGCGTCTTATTCAATGGACTGTATAGAATTCAAGTACTGAAGCTAGATTGTGCTACACTTAAGGAATTCTATTTCGTATAAAGTGGTATGCAAAATGTGAATTAAATCAATTCTTTCTAGTTTCTGGGTGACAGTGTAATTTAAAATAAAAAAGAGATTCTTCGCCTGAAATCATGCATTTGCTGTCGAAGTAAATTAAGGAAATATGTGCAAAAACAATTACATTACTTTAAAAAAACTCTTTTTTTTTTGAAACCATATATAGTTTCTTGAGTTTGATTTATTTTATAAACAAAGAAATTTCAACATTAATTAACAGATGAAACAGTTCTCTGCTAAACTCTGATTACTCATCGCTTCTTTTTATAATTTATCTAAACAGAAAAAAAAAAACATTTGATAGGGTGTAATAATTTCTGAACTAAATAATAGATGATTTGAGACGTAGTTCAATTTTTATAATGGTTCCAATATATTGCGAGATGTCTATTTATAATTTTATTGTATTAAAAATCAAGGCTAGCTTTTAATAATTATTTACATAATTATTCTTGCAGCCAACAGATGGTACTGTGGAATGTAATATAAAGATATCATAATTTCGACATTTATCGATGTAGATTGGTATAATCTGATACTGATATGCATCTATAGATATTGAATTTACAATATTGCTATTAGTGGATTGTACAATATGGCATAATATTCAGTGTCTTGACGAGTAATTTCCCCGGCAGAGTTTTCAATATTAATAATCTGTTACGTGATAACCTGAATTAATATTAATATCTTCATGTTAAAGCTCATTTTTTATAATATTTTTGAAAATTAAACTCGATCTCAGATACATTTTTATATATTTTATAATGTTTTGGAATACTATTTGGTATATTCTGGTATTCATAATATTTTATAATATCATGTAAATATAATAAACCATTTTGTACCACCGGAAATAGCCAGAACTACCAAAAAGCTTATGGTAGGGCATTCTGCTTCATAGCAAAAAAAGGTGTGAATGAGGTTTGGTCAGGAGAGCGTGGTATAATAGACTAAGCACCGCACCAACCTTCCTGTGACATAAGGGAGATATTGGAAGCAATGGGAAACTATCGCATCATGAGTTAAAGAGCATCTTAATCAGGCAATAATGCTGTATCTCTTTTCACCAGATGTTAAAACGTAACGAAAGACAAATGGCTTCAAATAATTTTCTTTAAAAAAACACATGCATTAGTTATTAAAATTACAAAACAATTATTAAAATTACGAGTTTTCTCTTACACTCAGCGTTTAAAAAGCAAAGCTTTTGTTTTCTCTTCTGACAGTTTCATTTATGTGTAATAATAAAATATTTTTTTGCTCCAACATAAAATTAACACACTTTAAAAAAATATCACTTTTCTTTTTGATCCGCTTGAAAATAAGGTTTATGCAAATTTACTTTTTTAGCTTCTTGTATTTTTATGATATAACACAAGATATAAAGCTAAAATAAATGGAAAATAATTTGACTGATTAATTTTAAATTAATAGCAAACATTTAAAATAGGTACGTTTTTCAGAAATTTTTTTGTCTTATCACTTTAAATTTGTTTATTAATTCAGTCAATGTATTGCTTTAAACAATTTACCTATTTATTGGATAATATCAGTGAATCGCAAAACGCTTTTAATTAAAAACTTTAATTATAACTAAAACTTAATTAAAAAAGATATAATTCTACGTTATTTCAACAATTGCTCCTCTTCCTAAAAGTACTGAAATTCCTATTATGCCTAAGGCAAATTCTCTTTTGTTTATGTTATTAATATGTCTTTAAAATATTATTAATTGTAAAACGGAATTCTTTTATCACAAATCGCAATACAAAAAGTGACTGTAAAATAATTTTCCTAATTCGGATCCTTATGCAACTGAATCTAATTAATGGGATGAAACCAAATTTCATGCAGAGACTGTGAAAGCCATAGGAAGACCAATTTTTATGCCTTTATCTTTATCTTTAAATTTTCTTTTATTTCAATTTGAAACAAGAATTAAAGCAGTTTTTCCAAGTGAAATTATTAGGATACCGTTTTATTCTTCCATTTGAAAACGTATCGTATAATTTCAGTATGCCACGAAACAAAATTTGCCACTGAGCCAACTGGCCTTAAACAGATGAATAAATTAAAAAGCCTCAGAAGAAAATGAGTTTTACAGATGGATTCTAAATTTCTGAATTCTTAAATCTTCTCTTTAAAGAATAATTGAAAGACTTATTTTGACTGACTTAATGTTTGTAAAAAGGAAATTTTATAATCACATTTTCACTGATTTCCTGCTGTGTTTGATGTTTGAATTCTTAACACTTTTATATCATCGGTGGCAATGCAATATATTACCTCTTTACCACTCAACTTATTTTGAATTATAGATTTCAATAAATTTCTTTTAAATTATGTTAAAGATACCAATATTAAGAAAACTGTGAACTAAAATGAAATCCCCAAGATCTTTTTTTAAAGAAAAATTATCGAAAAATCGGCAAAAATGTTTTGAGAGATAAATATAAAAAAAAATTAAGTGCCAGAAAATTGTAAAATATTAAGATTAATCCACGACTCAAAATTATATCAGATAAAGAAAAAAAAATCAAAATGTCGACACTTTGATGTGAAAATTTGGCCAGTCTACGGTGAATGTCCTTGAAAATCGTTCAGAAGCTCCGAAAAATATATTGAATTCTTAGACAAAAAAAAAAAAAAAAGGAATGCTTTTGATTTAAACATGAATGTGAAATATGGCTGCCTATGAAAAGGACGCTGGTATTTAAAGGGCTAATATTTCCAAAACTTAATTATTAGCAACCAATTAGTGAACTTTAGAAGAAAAAACTATTTCAAGGTTACAAACAATTTATTACAATGAATTAGTCTAAAAAGTAGAAAATAGTGAAAACGAAAAAATTCTACTTTTTTTTTTATTTTAGTAAGAGAGAGCATTTTTACATTTTTATTTTTTACTCTAGTTATTTGAAACATAACATGCATTATATAATTTCATGCAAACATCATCTACATGAAAAACATTTTGACTATCTTCATATATAAAATTGCAGTGTATCTTTCTAATTCAAGAAATGAAAGCGGCAAGAACAAAACTGTTGTATTTGATTTCATTCAGTGTAATTATGTTTTTATTGTTTTTTCATCGAAACATTTTTCGTGTTCTATATTGTAATAATTCTGTCAGAATTAACGATGTTCAGCATGATCAATTTTTAGTTATTCAGGCTTCTTTTTATGATTTCAACAACCATAAAACTTGGCGAAAGAAATCACAATTGATGTGAAGGAATATTATGAGGATAATTTTCATATTATGTTTCCACAATATGACCCTTTTTTTTTTGTTAAGCTTTACTTCAAAATGAAGGGAGTCGTGTATACCTTTTTGAGAACAGTTCTTGGTTTTTATGGATTGATTTCATTCAATATTTGATTCAAATCTACAGTTTGGAGAACTTTATACTAAATTTCAACCATCAAATTATTGAGTGCTTGTACACATGGGTTGAAAAATAAATAAAGAATCGACTCTTTGACGGATTTGCTTAAAATTTGTATGTAGATCCATAATACACCTTTGGAAAGCATTTTTCGAATTCAGAAGTTTAATACAGAGATTCGTCAAAATTTCGAAATTAAAAAGAAGCTATATGCTAGTTTTTATATGGCTAGTTATTTCAATCATGCTACTAGAAGTTCTGTAGTTAGTTCCGGGAATTTTTTATTCTCAGGAACTTTATGTTTTCTGAAGGTAAGTTTTTGTATCATATATTGAAGAGCCATGCCAAGTTTTCAAAGGTTACTTACAGTTACTTAAACTTCGATTGAAGTAGATAATCAAGCTGACAGACATATATTTGATATTAAAATTTGAATATTGGGGCAACAAAGAGGTAAAAACATTTTTGAAATTTGAAGTCGATCTCAGTGCTTGCATCTTGATTAAATGCTCCTAAAATTCGAAAAAGAAAGTGCTGTTTTTAGTTAAATTCAATTATTTAACTATTCACTTTAGTTCAATTTAACTATTCACTTTTAGTTCAAAAAAAAGTTTCTCGTTTAAACATTTTTTTTTAGATAAATACCTACAGTATAATTAAGAAAAGTACAAACATATAATGCCAACCCGCTCCTCGTATGGTACCAACGTACCCGCCCCGGGGTACGTTGGCACCGATGGAGTTAGCTCATTCAACTCGCTATTGCTCGCTTAATTTTTAACCAAATTGTTATTAATTCCGTTTTATACTAGCCAAAGGATGTAAGAATGTATTGGAATACATAACAGCTATTTAATCATTACCAAAAAAATTTAAAAAATTCCCAATCAAAATTGCTGTCAACCTGCCCCGGCCTCCCCAATATATTTCAGCAGAAAAATTAATTTTTTGCACAAAAGTCAACAGCAACGTGACAAGTGCTTTGTTATTTCTATAATTTATTTATATAAAGCTTCTAAAAATTAGCGCTTTAACAGCAAAAAAATATTTCTTTTTTTATTTTCATCAATCGATACATTTGTGATTTAAATTAACAGTGACAAAATTTGTTTTTAATTAATGTTTATTAAAGTACCTTACTTCGAGATACCGATAACAGATGGCAGCAATGAAAAAAAATGAAATGAACTGTGCAGGTATTTTTTTCCAGTTCATTTCTGGTTGAAAACAAAGAAAACAGAAGTTATTATTAATTTTAATAATTTAAAATTCAATTCACTATAAGTAAAGACACAATTGCTGTTCTTCTTTCAAAACATTTTTATTGAACTCAATAGGACTGTTGAAATAATGAGAGCATTTTTAATAAAATATTAAGTGAAAAACTTAGAAATTTTATTACATGTTCGTAAAGCAATGAATGAACTTTTTTTCTTAGAAATATTTGAAAATTATAAAAATTTCAATCCAAAGCTTGCATTCTGAGTTTAGATCCCATTCTTTGAAATTTTAACATAATTAAATATTACTTGGAGCAAGATATTATGGAAGTAATTATACATTAAATCGAAGAAGAAAATTGTACATGATTTTAAGATGTATATCCCATTTAAGTGTAGAGTACCTTTTAATTTAAAAAATCAAATTCAATTAATTCTAATTTAGCATATTTGTGTTTATTATATTTTTTCAGTAAGTACAAACGAATAACCTACGTTAATTTGTTTTCTTTTTCCTAAAATATTTTTATTTTTATTACTAGTTTCTTCTTTAATGTAATTCATTAATTTGTCAACTTAGTATTTTGATTTTAGAATGAAATTTTCGATGGAATTTTAGATCAGTGATAATAAAGGGATAAATAACACCAAGGACATAGCAATTTTTTTTCACTCCATTCACTCCATTTTATAAAAATAACGTTCTAATATTTTTCAAACGTCTCTCCCCTTTCTCCACTTAGCTAAACCAGAGATTCGATCTTAAAACATTTTAACATTTAAATTATTAAATTGTTTTTTTTTGTCAATTCATTAAATTGGTTCGATTTAGAAAGTATCAAAAATACACTACGGTTATAAAACATAAAAAAAATCAAAAGTTATTGAAATCATCACTTAATATAAATGCTTGAATCGTCGTGATATGATAAAGATGATTGAATATGATTTTTTTTTGTATTTTTAATTTTTTTTGTGTGTGTAGAAATACTATGATGCTATTTTAAAATTGCTTGTTTGAGTTACGTATATTCAGATATTATTAGCTAGAATCATGACGTCATGCCTTATAGATAAAAACGCGGATTCATTCGTTTCCGCCATGTCACCTTAAACATCGTTTCTGAAATTACTCATTTACAATGAGTTCTGAAGTCATTCAATAAACGGAACAAGAAAATCCATTCTTCTCTAAAAGTTAACAAATCTGAAAAAACAAAAAAAAGCATCCTCCACATAAACAAGATTTAAAAAAAGGAGGAGTTATTTCATTTAGAGGAGAGTGGAAGGGGATTAAAAACAATAATTTCAAAAATTCATTTTAGGAGTTATGTTGAATGATTTTTTGAAATGTTTTAAATTTCACATATGTGCACTCATGTACAAAAATATGTACACTCGTATTTAAAGTGATTCACAAGATGATCTTTGCTGTCTCATAATAATCCTTAATATGAATATTTTTCTGCAGTTTTTCTTCATTTAAATTTTGTGTAGGCCATTTGATACTTCACAACTTCATATTCTGTATTATAAGCTTTAAATCAGCTTATATAATGTAAAAGAAACGGATTTCCTAAGAATTAATTAGAATTATATTATTATAAATATTATTTTAAAAACACGTTAGCGATCTTAAGTTTCTGAGATATCTGCAAAAATCTAAAATGCTCTGCAAATTTCAGATATTTTAGTATCGTATATTTAGTATCGTTTAGTATAGCTTATTATATTTCATTAGTTTTTGGATGTTAAAAAATTTTTGAGAAAGATAGTTGGAGAAACATTATTCATTTCCATTTTCATCTGAAAATGTCATCCGTTTAAATGATCACTTTTTCTGACAGTTACCATGAATAACCAATAGAATTATTCATCCTCGAATTCAATTTGGAAAAGATGAAAATTTTGTTGCTAAAATATTTGATTGTCTGATTTTATGTACGAGCTTTTCTTATATGCGGATTAGGTAAAACTTCTTGCAATTGTTAAATGATACTTTTGTGTGAATCCTTAATATTCCATTGAGAAACTTTGGAAGTTTTACCTATCAAATACTCTGGACATTGTTGTGTTACATGATATTTTTTTGTATGTAAATCGACATAACTCTTCTATGGATCTTATATGCAATCGACAATCAGTTCCGTTTTAATCGTGTCCATTTCTAATGCTTTTAAAATAACCTTATTTAAATATGTTTGTTTTATGTTTTGTTATCGATTTTTCACCCATTTTCTGTTGTGCTGTAATGTTGAAATTCTACACACTTGAAAGGAGTATGCCATTTTAATATTTTAAGAACTTAATTATCATTTATCGATAAATTTAAAATAAAATTCTCTTCGGCACTTGTGGTGGCACGTGATGGCGAATCTGATAAAAAGACTTTTTGCTAGATTTCATAATATTTATAAAAATTAACTGTAGTTTGAAAACTAAAAAGTAGAAAATGATTAAAAAAATTTCTTCTTTTTTATAAAATTAATTAAAACACGCTTATAAAAATGGCTTTTATTGAATTTATTTTTTTATATTCCTCAGCAATGAATTCCAGTATTTTAAATATTAATATTAAAATAAATTTAGTGTTATTAACAAAATGTATATTTTGTCATTTTAAGTTCAAATAATTATATTTTAAGAATTTTTATACATTATTTCATGTTTCAGTACTTCTAAAAAAGAGGTACATCATACAAGTAAAAAATTACTATTGCACACTTAACTTGAAAAAAAAATATTCGGTATAATACCAATTTTTAACATAATAGAATTAAATTTTAAATGCAATGATAAATGACAACGCAGACAAATAATTTTCATTATTTTAATTTGTTAGAAAGCGGTTCAGATTTCAATTATAGAAAAGATGCGAGCCATACTTCAGATTTCAATTATAGAAAAGATGAGAGCCATACTTCTGATGAAGTTATGAATCTTGCAAGATTTGTTGTCAAATTAATTCAGAAGGTAGAATACTAATCACTGCACTTAAAGAGACCTTTTTTTACTTTTACAACTTGTGGATAAACAATTCCTGAGTTTTTTATCTACGGAAAACTGAGTCGATTGTAGTAAGGAGACTTGGTCAGTAAATACATCAAACAATGAAAGAAAGAAAAATCATTAAAAAGTCATTATTAGAATAAGCAAGATAATATTTGATAACATATGGTATATTGCATTTTACATCGTCCGAAACTCTTTTTTTTTCTTTCTTTTTTCTTTTCCAAATTTTGTGATAATTTTTCACAGGAACCAACACCAAGAGGTGCAAATCTGAAATTTTATTAGTATAATATAAATCTTGTATGTTAGCATTTAAAATTGAGTTAAATCTTTTCTCTACAAGAAAGAGAGAGAGAGAAGAAGAAGAAGAAAAGAAAAAAGAATTATGCTCATCTTCAAGAAAAAGGTAGCATTTTTATTTCATTTAATTTAAATAATAATTATTCCAGGGTGTTTTCTGGAAAAAAGCCTGAACATTAAAAGATTAGTTAAATCTTAATTTATGAAATTTAAAAAAAATCAGTTTTCTGTTAATCAACTATTTATGATTAAATGAAAAATATTGTTTTGAAATTCGAAATATTGTATCTGTAATTTTCTTCTAATTGTTCATAAATAATTAAAAATAAAAATTATCATTGGGCTTCTGCAAAAAGTGGAACGCGTGAAACACATTTTATTTTTAAAGTTGAAAAAATTACATTAAACAAACTAAAAGTAATCCATAACATCACAACCTGGAAAATTGCAAATAGGATTAAGAATCAATCAAAAACGATCAATCGCAGTTGAACCTTTTACCGTGAATTAGTTGAAAAGAAAAATCTCCAGTTTAATATACTCTGCTTTTCCTTGAAACATGAAACATCTTGGAAAAATAAGTATAGATTCACACAATTCTAGTCAAATATTCTCCTACATTTAAATGCAAATGCTTCATCATGATATGATAGCTAATGAATTATTAAGAAATCCTATTTTCTATGAATACACTCTGATTTACTTCTACGCTGCCTATAACATGTCAAGCATCATTTCGTATCTAAATGTATGAATAAACATTTTGCAGATTTTTATCAGTTTCACTTTCACGTTTTCTCTTTGCTGTGAAGGATTTCTGTTATCACAGTATATTGTGTTTCCTAAATATATCATATTTTATTTTTATTTTGCAGAAACTAAGCAAATAGGAATTTGCCCAATATTGTAAAAGGGATATCAGTCAAATGCCTTTATGTGCGAATCAATTTCAGGGTGTTAGTTTCCCGGAAATAACTGATTGAATCCATGGCACATAATTTTCAACTCGTGTATATACTCCAAATTTCTTAGGCGTTGAACAACCTTCTCCCCAACTAACTACTCCAATTAAATACCAGTTGTTCAATTTCTGAAGTACAAAGGGTCCGCCACTGTCCCCTGAACATGTATCTGGTCTATAACTTTCAGCGTACCCAGCACATAACATGTTATCAGTAATTGCGTAATTGGTAGTTTCTTGACAGGAGCTATTATTTACTAACGGTAAGAATGCTTCTTGAAGTGTCAAAGCCATGATCGAATCACGCACACTTACTCTTCCCCAACCAGTTACAACTCCTAAAGTTCCAGCTGGTATTGAATCCATGAATCCAGCTGGTGGTAAACAAATCGGTATTATACTTGGTTGAAAGATCAACGATTCGTTTAGTTTTGCGAGAGCAATGTCATGCTCATTAGCTAAGTTTCTTGTAGTCGAATCAAGAACAAATTTCGGATGGATTAGCAAACTTTGTATCATTCTCACTACCTCACCTTTCTCAAACTGCCGTCGTTGTTGTTTACCAAATTTTACTTTAACCTTTTTGTAAATTTCTTCTAATAACATGAAAGAGGAATTTAACTTGTTTGCATCTCTAAAGCAATGAGCTGCCGTGACAACCCACTTCTCAGATATAAGACTACAACCACAAAATGGAGGCTCTCTATCCATAGATAGCATACACATCCATGGGGCAGATAAAGGAGCTGCTCGGTTGCCATCAATAACTCGTCGCCATCGTCGTGCAGTATTGACGGGTTGTCCACACGCAAATCCTGACGGCAAACGAGTAACTTTCTCTGCCTTCACTATCATACTTTTTGTCACAGAACATTGAGGAATGTTTTTTTCTTGGACTATGCATGTATAATTACCTTCATCTGCTTTGTGTAAATTAGTTAAATTTAAATTGTATTTAGAATATGCACCATGCTTATCGGATATTCTTTCTCCGTTTTTTAACCAATGTATTTTTGTTGAGAGTGAACTAATTTCACACGAAAGCGTTAAATTTGAACCAAACATACTAGATATATTTGTTTCGGTGTCCTTGAAAGTCAAATTACACTTTTCAAGCGTCAATTCAGATGAATCAGTTTGATCCAGTACCATTTTAACAGCTCTTAAAATAACTACCTCATCAGAACTAAATGTTAAGCATACATACATGCCTGGAGTTTTAGGTGAAATCACAAGCGTGTTGTTATCACTAAATGTGTTGGTAACGAAAGTGCCATTTGTAGTCCAAAAGTGTTGAGCATCTGTAATTGTTGTATCCTTTGCACAGCTAATATTAACTGGTCTTCCTGGTTGAAGAAGAACCGATTCTATTTCAGCTGCAGGACACCTTTGATCTATATAAATTATAAATAAATCTGATAATAGAAAGGAAGCAAAAAGATAACAATACAGTTTTTACAGGTATACATTTAAGTGTTGAACATTTGTATAAAAATAATACTATGATTGAAAATTATTGTACATTTCAAACGTTTATATATATATTGGCAATAAAAAAAGACAACTTCACAGCCTTATTTTTTATTGGCATTTCACAAAGTGCTGTTATATCAAAGTAAAAGGCTTTTTTAATTTTTTTAAATTATTTTAGACATTCTAGACATCTAGCAGAAAGAAATCTAATGCAATATTTATTTAGACTATTTTTTTTAATAATGAAATGTCTTTCGATAATACATACAAACAAAAAAACTGTAATTCCTAAATACAACTTGTAATTATTAGGATTGTTTATAATAGAAAATATGTATTTCAATAAAAAATGCATGCTACAAGATGGATTAATTACATGTTTTAATCATAAGGTATAATCAGAAGCACTAGTTAGAAATTTATTTAAGAGTACTAAGAAATTTGATTTAATTTCAAAGTGCGACAAATTTCAACATATTAACGCTTTGCTTTTGAAGATATTTTTCACTCGAGCTGCTGCAACAAAGTAAGCTATGATCGAGAGTCATCTCTCGAGTGCGAAGGGTTAAACATTTTCTTCTCAAACGGCAAAGTTTCATTTATTGAAATGAAAAGTTTATCCTATCCGTTATATCAGAAGGCAGTAGTTTGGCATTTTCTAATTTTTGCATAATTTTATGATTTATTAATGTTATTTCCTCTTTAGATTTGTCAAATCTTAAAAGAAATTGTTTTTTGGTCTGTTTCATTGTTCCGATAACAATGGCATATGTCTTTGCAGCTTTGCTTGCTTCTGTAAAGATACAAGGGCATCATGTCAAGACTTTGCGGAGTCGCAGTTCTGACAAAGTGCAAAATGTTTAATTCTAGAAAGACAATGTTTTTCGTATATCTAGAAAGATTAGAAGCGGTTATTTTGACCGCTCTTTCTAAACTACACCAAAGAAATTATTTCATGATTTTCTTGCTAAAGCAAGTTTTATAACATATATTTAATAATTAAATTTTCCATTATTATCCAATTTTCTTTTGTAATATGTAGTCCCAGTGGTGTTATCATGTTTAAGAATTTTGTTTGAGTGCTTCTTTTTTTGATTTTCAGTTACTAGAGTAATTTGTACTATATATATGAATTAGACTTTCTACTTCATAAGTTATTGGTTTACTTTAAAATGAAGAAAAAAAAAACTTCGTTTGAGCATTTTTACTTATATTATAAAATGACTGTACCAAGTTTCATATTATAATCTTTCCAGCGGTTTCATCAATAGATCTATTTTATGGTGTTTTTTTTGGTATATAGACATTAACAAATATTTTGATCGGACATATCTCAATCTGTTATCCCCAATTTAACACTGATATTTTCCAGTTTTTGAGGTCTATAGTATATAAATGGATTATCTTTCTTTTGGAATTGTTTCTCTTCGACTGTTATGTTTTAACCTGACTTTAATAAAACAAACAATTTTCATTATTTGTGTTCCAGATCTCTAGAAACACTGGATCTGTTAAACGTTATTTGAATCCTGCAGATTTGAGATCATACCGTAAATATTTCATGATTTTTTTAATTCGTTTCTAGTCATTATTTCAAGGATGAACTTTAGACCCAAGTGACAAATCACAGATTGTTCTTGAAAATACCTTTAAAAATAAAAGTATCTAATCCGTTTAAAACTATACATCAATACGGATTCTGTTGCTGCTTTTAATCTCGTTCAGTTTACTCATTTTGAAAGAGAGAGAGAGAGAGAGATGTTCTTGAATTTTTATTTCTGTATTTTTCTTCGCTTTTGAATCTTTTCATTCTTATCCTCAACCTGTTTCTTGTGAAGTACTTGTATGTGAGATATCGAAGCTTATCAATGAATTTTCTTCATTTTCTGATTCAAAGAAGAAATTGCGTTGTGATATTTCGGCAAAAAATGAGCATTCGGTTCTGTTGAAGTTGACTCGATATCGTCATCAGGAATATATTCTTCTTGAGATAAATAAGATTTTAAATCCAAGTCAGAATGCATCTCATAAAAATTGCGATTAAAAATTTTTTGAGATAGATTTCTTTTAACAAAGGTTCTTTGTGACATCAGGATGGAAAATATTGGTGGAATAGATAAAGAAATGAGTATATAAACTGAAAATCGTCAAAAGAAAGGAATATTAGGCATTTTAATCAACACAAAAAGTGCTGTAAGTGACCAAGAAATGCTTGGAACCACTATATTCATATATTTATACTTCTTTTAATCAAATCAAATTCAAATGTTTATAAAATTATAAATAGTGCTCACATAGATTTAAAATAGAATGGAAAACACATCATAATCTGCGATATTTTTTCTACAGTCAAATGTAGTTTATGTAGTGAAATTGCATAACTTTTCTGAATGATTCCACTTTTTGCCGTTATGTTATAAAGTAAGCGATATGGTTTTGTGAGTACGTAAGTTTAAAAATTTCAGAAAAAATTTAGAACATGTATCACGTTACATCAAAATTTAGAACATATGTTAATTTCCTGTGTCATGTCACAGGAAAGAGTTAAATATGACACGATTAAGAGTTGAGAATATTATACTTTTACACATCTTTAAAAATAACAGGTAGAAATTAGAGAAAGTCTTTGTTAAGCAAATCATATTTGGATTCTTTTTAGGATTATAAATGAAATTAGTTAGTACAAAGTAATTTTTATATCCATAAAATATGGTCGTTTCATACATTCAGACTTTACAAAATTAAAATTAGGTTTTACTACAGTGTTAGCATAAATGAATGACAGGATATTAAAAATTTAGATTTTCAAAATATAAATAGTGATACATGAAAATAAAGGAAATAACCTTGAATTTTGTTTTCTAGCATCACCCCACAAGTGACAATTATCTGAACATGTTGGAAATATGGCTATTCCATAACTACATGAAAATAATGCTGATTTTAACTTTTAACAAGATGGAGTCCCATCCCAATGGGATTTAAGATATTCGTAACTTACCTGTATAAGGAGATTCCACAAGGTCTGACTGGACGTGTAGATAATACTGATTTATTCTTCGTCACATGGCTGTCAAGATCTCGGGATCTTATATCATGTGATTTCTTTTTAAGGGGTTACACCAAAGGTCTTATTTGTAAATCCTCATTTCCAAAAATAGTCAATCAATTAAAAAAATGCATCAATTTTGCCGCACCAGGATCTTACTTCATGTGATTACTTTTTATGAGGTTACACTAAAGACTTTTTTTTGTAAATCCCCATTACCAAAAATAGTCAATGGATTTAAAGCAGCAGATCAATGCTGCATAATCTGAATCTTACCTAATGTGACTTTTTTTATGGACTTTCACCAAAGACCTTGTTTATAAATCTCCATTGACAAAAACAAGTCAATGAAATGTTAAAAACGCATCAATGCTGCATTAAGCATTATTTAAAGTGTGAAACTTCAAAGTGCGCGGAAGGAGCATGACTCAGATTAGATGTTTGTTGTGTTACGAAATACTTTCAAGTCGAAAATTTCTCATAGAAAAAATAATTAAGATTTTTTTTTATGTAATACAGATTAGATAATGTGTAAGAATTTTGAAAATATAAAAGTCTAATATCCGGCAATTGTACTATTCATATATAATAATATATTACTTTTCAAAAGTGTGAAAATGTAAAACTTAAGAAAGCAAATTAAATAGACTTTGATACTGTATATGACATGTCGTTGTTTTTTACAAATAATTTCTTTCAAATTTTAATTCTAGTTAAATTTAATGATTAAGTTAGCACTCTGCGCATATATATATCTTCCCTCAGCGATGTTAAATGTTAGTTTACACCTAATTCAAATTATTTTCTTTTATTGCCATTAGCTCAAATCAATTACTTGCTTCTGGGAGAATCAAGAGACCCTTTAAAATACTGTATTAGTACATTGTTATCAATATTGCAATACATTAAATTAAGAGTTTCTTCTTTTATTTTTTTTCTGCTTAATATAATCTGGTCGTGACGAATTTCTGCCCTTTTTCTATATTTGGCATTACAAGAGTCTTTATAGGTTTTGCATTCCCGATTTTAAAATCAATCATATGACGGCTTTCTTAATTAATATTTCATATCTCAGACCGTTTTTTGAAAAAAGATTTTAATGACAATTGCATAAACATTACACTCTACCTTGGAAAATAAAATCAAG
>JAPMOR010097773.1:576771-651298 GCA_026543865.1 Argiope aurantia | reverse complement strand
CCTTTTATATGAAGAATTGTTCCACTTACCATTTGATACACATGTCGGCTCTGACACGGACCAGTGTCCATCAGTTTGGCAATGTGACACATTGCTCCCCCGAAGTGTAAAACCAGCATCGCAGGAAAAAACTGCCGTCACGCCTCCTCGGGACTGAAATCGAACTTTTCCATTTTTTAAACTTAGGGATTTTGGGCATTGTTTCTCGACTTCTGCATGACAGATATCTGGAAAAAAAACTAAGGCATCAAAACTGAATCATCATTTTTTTTAAAGAAGCATTAGACCGAAAAATAAAATAAAAAATATTTAAAATCCATAAATTGCTTTTCTTTACAGTGGTAAGCATCGTGAATTTTATAGAATCTTATTAAATAATGCAGAGAGAGGTTGAGTGAGTCTCATACAAAAGCAATTCCACTTTTTCAAGATAATTAATACTTTTGATCTTATTTTTTTTTTTGTTCGCATTTCTTTCTCTTATGAATTACTAGTCGTTTGAGGTGACCAGCTGATTCCCCGGGATTATCAGTTGCGTTTGCTTTTGATTACACGTATGCACAATTTAATATTCTTGATTCCCTCAAGAAAATATTTTTAGGCCTCAAACTGTGACAGATATTAAAGCTGCATTATTTTAATAAACTTATACCTGTTCTTTTCATTGTATATCTGAAATATCCTAATTGAGTTAAACCCCATGATATCTTGCTAAAAACGTAACTTATCTTCTAGCTTTCATGATACTGAAACTCCACTTCTTTTCATGTAATCTATATAGATATTTAACAGAATACCTCTTCTTTCCCTTTCACCAATGGAAGAAAATCAAGCTAGTAAATATTTGATGAAACAATTAAAACAATTTGTTTCAGTGCAAAAATAGAATCTATTGTTGAAAATTATACAAAAAATTAATCACTCACAAATTAAATATGTATAATTACAAAGAAATTTTTTAAAATTTTAAAAATGTGCCAAAAGTCAGTTTTGTGCAATGATATTTCCAGGAGTTATTTTTAGGAGTTATACTATCTTTAAGAGGAAAATGCTAAAACCTTGTTTAATTTTTAATTAATTAAAATTCTAATTGAAATTTTAAAAAGTTGCTCCTAGGTGCACATTTTCACCCTCCAAAATATATCTGTGTTAATTTGGTAGCTCAAGATGAAACGATCTGCTCTACAGAGCGCAAACACATACACTCAAGCACATACACTGCGTAAAAAAAGTAGAAGGACAGTGTCTTTTTGCCAATTAATATCTCTTATTTTCTCCTAACTACCAGATATTTATGCAGATTTAGTTTAATGACCCATGTTTTCATTTAAGGCAAAAATTAAACATCTATCACTAATATTATTAAGAAAATTAGTATATATAATTTCCGATGCGTAAAAAAAGTAGAAGGACACTTGTTAAAATATTTAATTTAGTGAGTTGTTCTTTATTTAAATAGTGATTTTGTACTTTGTTTATCCTTTTCTGTCAAAAAAATCTAACTTGCTTAAAAGTTACGTTGTTTCTCCGTTCTCAGAAATGCCTAAAGGAATACCTTTGAACGATTTGTAAAAAGGGCAAATTTCCGCATATCAAAATGATGGTAAAGGTGTCAGAGAGATTGCTCGATTGTTGCAGGTTAGCTCCAATACAGTTTCAATTTTTATCAGAAATCCTTATAAAAAGAAGACTGGTAGACCGAAGAAGTTAACACCACGTGATGAAAGAAAACTTGCTCGTGTGCTGAAGAAGAACAAAGGAAATGTTTCAAAGGCAAGAAATCAAGCAGGACTTAATCATGTGACGAAACAAACAGTTTACAACTATATTAAAAGATCTAAAAAATTCATTTTCAAAAAACGGAAACATCATCCTAAGTGGAAACAAGCTCACATTGATAACCGTTTATCGTGGGCTAAGGAGCACATGTCCTGGACTACAGAATGGAGTTCTGTGATATTTTCCGATGAAAAGAAATTTAACTTACACGGTCCAGACGGATATCGGCACTACTGGCATTGTCTGGGGACTGAAGGCTAATACTATTCAACACAACAAATGGGAGAAGGGAGTTTGATTTGGTTGGCTGTTGGATACGGAGGAAGGACAAGTCTGGTTTTCTTAAATGGTAGGCAAAAACATACAGACTACATTCAAGTGCTGAATTCCGAGTTTCTTCCTTATGCCTCTGACATGGGGGGTGAAGAGTGGAAGTTTCAACAAGACGGAACTTTCATTCACACCGCGACTGGAGTCAAAAATTGGTTCCTAACAAATAATGTGGATGTTTTACCATATCCAGCCAAAAGTCCTGACCTTAATATAGTGGAAAACATCTGGGCAATGCTAGTTCGTCGAGTTCATGCTGATGGAAGGCAATTTGATTCGCAAACTCAGCTTCGAGAAGCATTGAATGACTCGTGGGACAATTTTTGTCAAACTGAAATTCAAACTCTATACAATTCACTTCCAAACAGAATATTTGAAGTTATAAAGGCCAATGGGAAGACCATTCCTTATTAAAGTCACTATTTTTTCATTCATTATAATGCTGTCCTTCTACTTTTTTTTACAAAGTTTCAAAAAAGAGAAACTATTTTTGTTGCCATTAATATTTTATGTTTGAACATCATAATTCTGATGTTAAAATTGTATTTTTGAAATATTTGTTAAATGTTTATAATAAAAAATTTTACTAAAAATAAAATATTTTCCAGTTATTGTTACAAAATCAAGTGTCCTTCTACTTTTTTTACGCAGTGTACACTTTTGCCTTCATTATTATCAGAAACAAAAATTATATATGTAATAGAATTATTATAATTTTGCCATGAATTAAACACAATTGATTTAGCTGATGGTGATTCAAAATGATTACCTTGATTAGAAATGGCTGTCACTTTTTTACAAATAATGATAGAAAGAATAAATTTAAAAGCAGTATAAAAGGAAGCTAAAAATTTTGTTTGCGTACATAACATTTATTCTAAGTGACTGACCATTTATCTACGGAACGGTAATCCAAGCGGCAACTCATTTCATTCCAAGCATTTGGAAGTATCTTCGCAGACACTGATGCCTGTAGACTCTATGTTTCTACTTTTAATACATTCTTTTACCATTACTGGTCAACTGTATATACTACATTTCTAGACTACTGTATGTACATGCAGAATTAGCATTGCATTTCTGCCTACTGGATGTATATGAAGAATTTTCATCGCATTAATGGCGTACTCGAAATACAGAAGAATTTAGAATTAATAGGAAGATTAAAATAAATACTTGAAATAAGCAAACTACGTAATTTTGAATATGGTCTTCTAAATCTACCATTACTTTTTATTTTCTCATATACGAGGTATAGAGAAAGTATTTTAATTATCAAAAAATTCGAATTCGAGATTTTGAGAATGTTTTAGCTCCACGTTTTAGAACTCCCTGAGATCGAAAAACATATTTTTGGTGTTATGTTTGTCTGTGAACACGATACCTCAAAAACGCTTTAAGTTAGACGGCTGAATTTAGGTATATAGAATTGCAACCAAACTTGCAGATTTCAGTCAAGTTTTGAACGAAATGCATTCACAGAAAATCTACCTGCCAGGCTGTTTGAGACAAGTGAACTCGATAATTACAGCACGATTAATTACCCTCTATTGATTGTAACTGGCCAGGTGAATAATTTACTTAATATCGTCAATAGTTCAGACGAATTAATAAAGTTTTTATGGACATTCTTTAAAATTACAAATTTCAAACTGTTTATTTCAAAAAGCCGTTTTAGCAGCAAGAAATGAAGTAGATGATGATATTAATTTAAAAATACAAAACAAGGAACTTGGGAAGGAAAGAATATATAAAATCAAAGTATTCGTTGATTGATGCAAATGAAAGTTTTAATTTTTCCACTGAATTTTTGAATCAGATACAAGCGCTGATTAATGTTTTACATTGTTTAATATTAAATATAAGATCGACAATTTTTTGTTAGGAAATTTATTCACCAAGGTTATGTAATAAAACAAGAATGAACTGAAGCAGTTATCAAATTTATTAATTGAAGCAAAAATAATGGCAGGAAAAGATAAAAAAAATAAACAATATTTATGCTCACGATTCTACTGATATCATCTACCGAACTACAGTTTCAATTCAAAATACTGCCATTTCCAATAAGATTAACTTTTAGATAACTATAAATAAAATGCGAAGACAAATGTTAAGATATTGCGATATTAATTTAAAAGCATCATGCTTTTCACACAGTCAGTTATATGTAAATTAGTCAAGAACGGAAAACCCCGAGAAATTACATGTCTGCTAACCAAATAATAAAAAATAGATCATAAGCAAAATTTCAAAATAATGAGTTAATTAATTACGAAATAAAGTGAAAACAAAATTAAATAAAAGGCAGAATTGTCCTTCACTAAATTAAATACAACTGTTTTATGAATATTCTGATTTAGTTTAACTTTAAAGTTACTGTATTTAATGACTCCTTTTTAAAATTTGATAGCAGGTCTCATCTGACTGAAGAGAAGGTAAATTGGATTCTTTAATAAATAATTGATTAGTTGCAGATGATTTTGAAATAAGGAAGCATACACGTGCTCCGTTGCCAGGCAACAGTGATACTTGTACCTCGTCGCTAGACAACCGTGAGGCTGAGAGCATCTCTCCCGTAGTGTTTTGATTTCTTTTAAATATATTTTAGCAAGCTTTTTATTGATGTTAAAAGAATTATGAACTTTTTTATCATATTAAAGAATTATTACCGCTAAAATCGCCTGTCAATTTTACTTGCATTTTCTACTAAATAATAACTAAGCAATATTGTATTTACGAAGAGGGAATTATGAATAGTGAAAAATTTAAAGTACCGAATTAAAGACATTTTTAAAAAACGTAAGTCCACCATTCAAATTTAAATAAAGACAAGGAAAGCACAGATTTCGCGAGTAAATTTAATATTTTTTTAATGTTGCAGAACAAGAATGCATGTGAAAATCTACTGTCAGAATTCTTTAGAAAAATGTCAAAAGGAAACTTTAAAACTTTGTTTTTAATTAGCGAAAAAAATTATTTAATTAATTATCTCCAATTGTTCTTTAAAACATTTTTTTACTTCAACATTTGTGAACAAAATTTGCAGTACTAATATAACGAATATTAATACCTTATGTAAATAATTAGATATGGACAGTTTTTAAAAATTATCTATTTTCAATAGATAATTTAATTTTGTCTAAAACACATTTCCTAAACACATATGATAAAAGGATTTTATATATTATAATATTTTATAGAAAAGTAGTTTTTGGATTAAAAATATTATGAATGAAAATATTTTAATCCGAGGAGGTGTATCAACTAGTTATTTTATAAAGTCAAGTCTACTCGTTTGACTATAAAGTTACTTGATTTAAAATCATAAGTTTAAGATTTTAATACTATATATTCAATCGGAAATTAATTTATATATTCTTAAAGAAATCCATGTATTTTTTGTTAGGTTATATCTTCTTTAATTTGAAGCTGGATCTTGAAACATACTAAATTACTATCCAGGCTCGTGCATAAACAAAACCATATAGAGAAACCGGCAGGGTGGGGTGCTTAGAAAATTATAATTATCATTATCACTAATTGCAAAAAATTTGCGTTTTTAGGTGTTTAATGGCTGTTATAAAACTGTAAGTTGATTTTAAAATATCTTATAATTTAGAAGGAAAAAAGAAATGATTCAGCATTTGTTTGCAATTTCATTTAATACATTTTTTTCTTTTTTTTTTGTAATTTGTCAATATTTTACAATCGATTTAAATTTGATATTTTTCAATTTCGGGAAGATTGAAACTTAGTAGTATCTTTGAGTTTGTGTAACTAATTCACCTAGGGTTGGATTCAATGGAACTGTTGTTCCCAATATTTTTGATAGGCCTATGATTACGCCAATGCTCATTCATATCTTAATTTCTAAATTCACCGACATGCCGTCCTTAGAGTGGAATCCATCGCACATCTTGCAAGAGAGAAAAGTACGTGATCTCGTTGCTAAACGTAAGATAAAGTAGTTGTCGCATGACTGTGACTCCATTGAAAACTGTTATATTTCAATAGAAAAATATATTAATTTTCAATATTCAGATATTTGATTATTTAAAAGTTATTTAGAACAAAAAATTTCCTCGTCGAACTATTTTATATTATTATTTATTAATTTTTGCATTCATTTAACATTTAAGTAGAAACACAGAAAAAAAATATTTCTAAACGAAAATTAAAATTCATTTCAAACACATTTATAAATTTATACAATTTATAACTACTAACGAAACTCTGATTTGTGCAAATAAACTGAGGTTATTTTGCATACTTAGGAATTTCTTAGCGTGCTGTATCGTTTCCTTCAAAATAATTAAAATGCTTTTGTATAAATAAAAAATAAAGATATAAAATCATATTTCGAGGAAATATAAATAATTAGACAAATTTTGTCAAACATATTTTCAACTGTTACGTCTGCTGTTAAAATCACAAAAGTGGTAAAAAGTCAGATGAAGTAAAGCTTCAATTATCTGAAAACTAATTATTGGGATAGCCAGTTATCCAGATCGCTTTGAGAAAAAAAAATCTACAAACGAAATTTCCCTGCATAAAAACAACAACTCACTTTGATATTTTTAAATAGTGATATTTTAATACAGTATGGAAATATACAAAATGTAAGCAATAATATTACAAATAAATTTCGTTTTTTTTCTCCTAAAAAATAGTTTTTTCATCAATTATCTGGGTATTCGATTATACGAATCACGCCTGGCCTCAGTTTATCCGGATAATTGGAATTTTATTATAATTTTAAGTAATAAGAAGAAACAAAATAAGTATGTGATCTTGTAACCATTAAAATTCCTTTTACTTCAGTATGGGAACGATAGTTCTGTTCAGTCACTTTTTATATGGTGTAAATTTACGTGGTATCACAGCGGCATGACAATGAACCAAAACATCTGCCACCAAATATCTGCTTACTGTTTTTACCGAGCATTTGTAAACGGTTTTTTCTCTGAACTATTACAACACTATTGCAAGATGTACAACATATTCCAAAATTAAATTGATGCATGCTTTTCATGAACATGAATTGATTCTTTTGCAGGATGCACAGATATTCCAGATAATTAAAAAAAAATGGTCCTTTTTCTAGCACATTTTTCAACTTTCTATGTTCAAAGATATAGCATTCTTGTTGATTATGTTTTTCATCCTCATCAGATAAGTAATTAAAAATGGATCTTCTACTTTTTCAAGTCTTATATTTACTTAAAATGAAGAGTTGTTTGCGATAAATGATTTCATAACAATTCATTTCAAAATTAAATTTAAAAAAAAAACGTATGTATTACATAGTTTCCATATGAACCAAAACGGAAACATAGATCCAAGGATAGTTCTTCAGGAGTTTCTAGACTTTTTAAAGAGGTACTAGTACATTGAATAGTACTAATATATTCTAAGTGCTATTATATACTTAAAATTTTAAAAGATTAAAGTTATCACCCTGAATATCTTAAAGATAGAACACGATTGTTAATTGCGTTTTTCGTCTTTATCCCTTATTACCGCCAAATATATTAAAAAATAAATATGACTGTTTTGTACAATTTCAAGAGTTCTCTCGTATTTAGTGACAAAGAAGCGTTGATGTGCGATAATTAGCATCGTAATAGTTCACATCAACTTTTTAAAAAAAGACATGCAAAATTTCCTAATATCCATAATGGGATGATATATTTAAGGACAGAAGTTCCTAGACTTATAATTAAAGTACTACTACGTTGAAGAATGTTATTGAAAATTACAACTACGTTGAAGAATATTATAATAAATTGTAGCTATCACTGTGAAAATATTTTCATTCGTCGAATTCTTCCATCAATGATCAAAACTGAAAATTTTAAGAATTCTTACAATTGTCTAACATCAATTTAAATAATTAACAGATGATATGCACTTTTATAATATTACACTGAAAACAATGTACAAAGTTCAATGTATGTGCAATGTTACTGAATGACACGTAAAAATAAAAGAGATTATTGCGCCAATTTTTCTAAATACTTCAGGACTTTTTAAAAATGCATATAACATTGTAGCAACTATTTTTTGATTTTCTTCATTGTAACTAATTTGATAAAAATAATTATAAACTATCTGAATTTTCCTCAATTAATCTGTCATTAATAAACCTTTAAAATATTTAAATTTCGACAAAAAAATTCTTGTTTAATGAAAGTAGTTGTCACTCTTACATTTGACAGGCTATTTTATAAATAATCTCAATGAAATGAAAACGAAGACGCTTTATTCGAGCTAATCTAAATAA
Organism: Argiope aurantia; assembly: GCA_026543865.1. Classification (NCBI taxonomy): domain Eukaryota; kingdom Metazoa; phylum Arthropoda; class Arachnida; order Araneae; family Araneidae; genus Argiope; species Argiope aurantia. The sequence goes on along the minus strand of JAPMOR010097773.1, from coordinate 642,903 downwards.
GGCTTTGTCACAGATACATTTGTTTTACATAATATAAATAAATGAAATAAATGAGAGAGTTTTTATATCACCCATCGAAAACTAAAAACAAAGAAAAAAAATCTTGATCACCTTTGTCGGATTCGTTAAGACTTTTAAGAAGGTAATAATTCTTCCAAATACAGTCATATAGAAATTATTCGTTACTTTTCTTTTTAACAAATGAAAGTAATAAAAATAACCTTTAACTCTTCTTATTCTTAAACAGTGAATATACTTTTAAGAGAATCAGAATTTCTCAAAAAAAAGATGATTTGGGAAAACTCTCCCTTCTCTTAACATTACCGAGCTAATTTCGCGTATAATCCTATCTTCTGTAAAAGGGAAAGCGGAAGCCGTGGCCAGTTTTTTCGGATTTACTCGATCTTCTGAGAAGGAAAAGTAGCCTTTCGGAAAGTGGCACAAGCCCTGTTGAAAGAACTTATTTGGGTTACTTACTGAATACGATGAGGAACAGGTTTAATCTCACACAGTCCAGCAGATCCATCAGAGGCTGCTATATAGGTGACCTTGTCAAAGGGAAAAGCTACTCGGATGAAAACCACTGGTAGTTTAGAAGGTAAAAGAACAATATTTCTTTTAGGACAACGCTGTTAGTGACGCTGCTTCCACTTAAGGGTGGAACCTTTATTTGTAAGGGAGCAATCAGGATATGTAGGTGAGCTAAGATGCGCTCAGTAATGTGCGCATACATGACTTGAGAGATATAAAAAAATATTAGAAGGTAACTTGTTTTCATATCTTGCAGCATAGTAAACGTGGAGGAATTATGCAGCGAATCGGAGAAAAAATCTTATTTTATTATTTAATTTTTTGGTGAGAAGATTATCATTTACATACTTGCATTTGGTTTTGAACATTTTTTACTCTTTAAATGCCATGTTATCACAGTTCAAGGAAGTGTTTATAAGGCTTTTTAAATACTCCATTTCTTTAGGCGTTGTGGTTACCGAAATATTATGTGACAAGGTTTAGTATGGTAGAAACTTCAAAATATGAAGAATTAAAGAATACTTGTGATTTCGGTAATCGAGAGTCGATTGCAAAATTTTTTGAAAGAATTTATCTAATAATATTTAAATTTATCTAATAATATTTATTATTCTTATTAAGTTTTATTTTTGAAGATTTTGAAACGAAGGATGGCAACAAAGTTGAAACATTTTTTTTTTTCCTATTTATGCACTACATAATTATTGTTTATTTGTTTTAATAAATTTTAACTTTTAGATATGAACCAAACTTCATTACTGAGGATAGTTTCAAGCATAATTGAAAATAATGAAGCATTGCTTTAAATAATAAAGAAGTTATCACGGACAACGATGCAATAATTGGATGAAAAATCGTTTCACGCTTTAACTTGAAGCAGTTCTTTTTATTTGAGGCAATGAAATCAATTCGTGTCATAACAAATTATTTTCTTTAGCATCGTTTCACTAACTGGAAGAGTAATGGACTGATAAGCATACTAAAAAAAATTATAGAGTAAACGTTTTCTAATTTGCGTAATATGATAATTACTTTCAGGTATAATTAGTACTTATGGTCCTAATTAGAAAACGTAACGTACAACTGTGATGAATTTACCTATAATTATTTTCAGGCGATGAAAAAGTATTAAAAAAATAGACTCTTTAGAAACATAACATCTAGAGTAATTACATTTTCAACACTGTTTCGCTACATTATATGAATAAGTTGAGTAATCGTGAGTTATGCATAACATGTTATTCATCAGAGGATGTGTCTATATTACTGATAGCTACATGTTTCCGTTGTGAATAACTAATTTTGATTTCGTTATTCATAATTTAATTTTAATTTCAGATTCTTTTTAAGAAATTATTAAAAGACAAAAGGTATTTAGATAAATTTAATAAAAACAGTTTTGGAATACATACTTTTATTAGCTTACTTAAAAACCGAATTTCTAAAAATTTTAATTACTTTTCATTTTGAAATCATAAATATATAATTCATTTTCATAAAGATTATGGAATATTGATATCAATTATTTCTCTAAATCACCATTAAATCCATTACGGAATATAATTTAATTAAATTAATCCAGTAACCGATAATTAAATTTAAAAAACGTCGATATAGAATATTGTCAATAGAAAAAACATGTAGAAAACTTCAAAACACTGTCACATAAGGAAGTGAGGAAAAATTCGGTTACAATATTTCATCGTAACAAGTTAAATAAAAATGCAGAAAAACAAAAAGACCACGCGACACTTTTTTTGTCATATTTTTCCAGTAAGTGAAACCCAATTTCAAATTTTCACCAATTAGATTTTAGTAATATTTTTATTTAAATACAAAAAGAAATAACAAGTTTTAAGAATTCGGAAAAACAGACAGCTTCAGAACTTTCTCTTTCAGTTTCGGAAAATTGTTTCACTGTTTTTATGAAAATTAAATATAGATATTTTTAATTTCTTTTCCACTCATGTTAATTAATTAATTTCTTTTCCATTAATGCACACGATTAAAGTCGCATACTTTTTACAATTTCTCTTAGATACTTCATTTCATTCTTTAAAATATTAAAGCTCATTGCTGAAAAAATAATTTTATTTGCAGCAAAATGAAAGCTATTGTATACTATTTATGTACAGGATGTAGAATAATAAAGTAATAAATATTCTAAGTAAAATAAATAAATGAATAGGTATAAAAAATACTTATTTTTTCCACTAAGAAATTTTGCTGAAATTTGCTTTCCCTAGTTTTATTCTTTTAATTTTCTTTCAGTATCTGATGTTTTAAAAATAAGTTTAGCGATTGATTTAATTAGCTTACTGACTCAATATATATATATATTTGTTGTCAGCATTGTTTAACAAATTGAACTCAAAACATATAATAAAAAAAATTAGTTAAAAAGAATGAAGTACAGAAAGAATGTTCGTATCAAAACAAAACTTTCAGTTTTTTTCAAAAAGTTATGCGTTTTATTATTTTAAAGTTGAATAGGTATTATATAAAAGTTGCCATTATTAGTGAATAGTTAAAAGTGATATTTTTAAAATCACGTGACCATTGTTTTTCAATGTTGCTGTACTTTCCTTTTATAGTTCACAAAATTCGTCATTTTTCATAGACCTTTTTAAAGAGAAACGATGAATACAGCTATTAAAATCTTCACCATGTAAAATATTAAGAAAATTTTGTTTTTTCGTAATTGAATACATACATTTTTAGATTTCATAAAAATGACGTATCATTGAAATTTACAGCTTCATCCAGTCATGTTGGTTGGTTTCATTCTGCTCTTCTTTTAATCAAGCTCTATTAATCAGCGTCAGTCATTGTTGGTAAAACATAAATATGGCTAAAATCGATTATTTTCAGAACATACTTTGTTATTATCGAACATACTTCAGAAGTACATTGAGAGAAAGAAGTCATAAATCAAAGGATTCAAAGTTTACAAAAATCAGACAATATATTTTCGGTAACACGATTTTTTTTTTTTTTGTACCAACACCTTCGATTATAGTAGTGACAGTCCACTATGTATGCCGTCAGAACTTCAATGAGCTAATGCAGAATAAGTTTTTCCAGTCATAATTAACTCCTTAATGCAGTTGTTCCTTAACTAATTTGATTCTAGGTGTCCTTACTGAATCCAGAATTCTCTACGTGGTCTTGCATAAACCTTCAGAAAATACTTTTTACTAAAAGTTTAGTTTTTTTTATAAATAAGGTAAAAGCGTAAATAAAACACGTATTAGATCACACAAGAACTAGTGTTATAATGATAATAAGCAGTGGGTAGATAAACCTGCTGATAGAGTTGCTCAAATCGTAGAACTAAATTATTAAAATGATATATACGATTAAATGATTATATAATTTTCTTTGATTGTCTTTTCAGTAATACTTTGATTCTGAGCTCGCTTTAATTGCTGAAACTCAGTTTCGCACAAATACGAAATAGAAACTGGCATTAAAATTTATTGAGCTTTAGCACTGACAAGCGGATATTGAGCTTTTACTGACAACCAAAATTTAAGCCCAATTGTTAGTTCCCACCAGTATACTGTTATGACCAATGAAATTGAATTGAAAACATAAACAATATTATAAAAATTATGTAATATCTCAGGAAGGAAATGTAATGGAAGGTTATATCATATCTCATATGTCAGGAAATTAAAACTCCTCAAGGCACTGAGGTGCATTTTGTCGATATCGCTATCCAATTGGAAGTCTTTTGGCTTTTGATTGGACCATTGTTATTGTGGACATTCTGCTGAAGATCTGCCATATATGTGAATATGACTTTCATTAATTCTGCCGTTGACTGAATATACTTGCTTTCAAGTGTTAGGGAAGTTTGGAAAGCGAGCCTCGGCTGAAGTACACCCTTATCATCTTTCCATATTTTTGGTAAAACTCAGTATTTTATTACCTAATTCGTTTATTAACTTCTTTGAGGTTTAATCATGCTGAAATTTTATTGATATAATTTTGAAAATCATGCACTTAAGAAAATAATGTAATATCTTGCCGAGCCCTTGTTAGAAGATGAAGAATCATAAGGGCGCCGAGGAGTACAGTGTCCTACTGTCTCGGTATTGTGACTGAAGCATTGTTACTGTCTTGAATTTGCTAAGAGCCACTGTATATATGAGAACTAAATTAATATCGAAATGTCCTCATTTTGATTTGGTGTGGAAATATGGAAGAGGGTTTCGGTTAAAATATCATCTCCTTCATCTAATAACAGCTAAAATTAGGAGGTATTTTCCATAATATTGGGAAGACTCCATATTAGATTACATAATTCCCTTATTCATTCTCTTAAGATTTAGTTAGGCTGAAATTTTAACGATGTAACTCCACTAAATTATAATATCGTTTTTTCTATCGATTTGCCGATTTGAGGGCAGTGACTCGGAGTGCTTCAACTCAAGGTTCGTAACCTCCGGATATAACAAGTGAATAGAATAACGGTATGGAAGTGTGATTACTTAGTAAGTGATTGTGCAAGAAAAGTTGAGGATTTATTAAAAAAAATATGTCAATTAATAATAACACTTGAGAAAAACAAGCAAAAAAAAAATAAATAAATAAAATAAAGTTTTTATATTAATAAATTTCGGAAAAGTCGGTGGCAAAACTAGGGTGCTTAATATCCTCCTAGACATGTTGGAGGTGGCGAGGTCACTTAGCACTTCTTAGAAGTGCAGGGTCATATATTTCAATTTTTTTAAATGCGATTTATCGCTATTGTCGATTTTTTCGAAGAAACGCTTTGGGAGTTTCTTATGGAAGTCTTTCAAGGTTACGACAATCGGATCTTTTTGATGTCTTGATTTTATCAGCTTCTTCGTAATGAAATATCGTGATACTGATTGATTTCAACTTATCAAAATTATGCATTCTAACTAACTACTTACTGTCTAAGTTATTAGAGTTACAGTTATAAGAATATACAGTAGTTGAAAACCCCATTAAGTTTAACGTTACCATAGGGTTAATCATTTTTGATGGAAATAAGTGAAGACTCGTTAGAATCAGAAAACGAAATTGAAAGAGAATATTCTTCTTTATATAAAAAGCCTTTTACTTCTTTAATTTCTAAAACATTAAAAAATTCCTTTATATAAAACATAAATTTCACCTACGATTAGTATAAGCATGGATGCAATTTTCTTGTTTTAATAATTAAAATAAATAAATTCAACTTTCTCTCTGCAACAAGATAAGATTATCCAGTTACAAAACACTTTATACTTCAGTAATTAAATAGCAATCTATTTCATGAAAAAACAAGTAAAAAATAATGTGATATAAATAGTAAAATCTGAATAGATTTTACATTTTCTAGTAAAATAGTCCAAATTTTGTAGTTTAACTGGTCATCAAGAATATAAAGCATAAGCAGGTGGCAAAAGCAAAGTCTATCAGTTTAATGCAATTACATTTTTCGAAGTCATTAGCAACTTGTGCAAGCCATAAAAGTAAGAAAATACATAGAATTTTCAGAAATGCAGTGATAATGTAACTATTTAATATTTATTTAAATGCTTTTGTCTAACATATTATTAAGATAGTCCTATTGTATTATACAAGTCGGAGAAAATTCAGAAGTGTCAAACAAGTAGTTTCTAAACATAAACATATAACGATAAGGAGAAATATTACATAAAAGCGCTCTTTGTAAATTAATAAAAATAAAACAACAAAAAAATAATGTAATGAGCCAGGTTTAATTGCTTAAAATTTCGCACAGTATTCGCTCTGCTTATTGATACCTATGAAAATTTGTTGGAGAATTTTTGATAGGAATGCAGATGAAGTGATTAGAGTAATCAAACACGTTACACAAAGGCTGTAGCGATTTTGAGCATAATTTGATTATTAAAAACAGCTTTTCCCAAAAGCTTTGAATAATCAACTTTATTGTTTGAAAGTTCACAAAAAAATATAAATAAAACAAGACTTCGGTGATTCTTAGCAAGAAAGAAGAAGAATGGAATTCCCCACCGCATCTTTAAAAGTCACTAAAATAATCAAAAGAACGGAAAACATCATTTTTGCGAAATAAAATATTCTGTTATTACGATTTCCTCTCCAAATCTTTCTTTTTCCAGCAATATTTTGCTCAATAAAAGAGATTATTTGCAAGTAACAAAAATAGGTCATGCGAATACTGACAAAATGTTCGAAAATCGCCGAATCAATCTGTATAAATGTCACGTTCACCGACTGTTAGTCACGTTTCTGTTGTGAAGCTAGGCTTTTATTCCACAGTTCTTTTGTAATCCTCATATCTATTTTATTAGTACATCAATAAATGTTCGCTATTACCTCGACATGCATTTTTATAGCTTTCGCTGCAATTTCCTAATTTGGTATAGGTTAACATATAGTGGGAGATGACCAATTTCAAGTTGAACACAGGGAGCCATCGAGTACTTCTAGTGTTATTTCTAATCTTGTCTATTAGCTTTTTTTATAATGTTCTGCATTAAATTTGATTTCATTATTGACATTTTGATTTGTTATTCCTATAACAACATTATTTTCTCAAGATTGAATCATTGCAGGATTCTGAACTTGATGTTTAATTTCTAACTGCTCAGATATATCATAATTTGAAGCACCTTTAGGTTTACTGCTACTGAATTTGAGTACTTGTATAGCTAAAGGTAACTGGTGGCGAATAAGGTTAAGTCTTATCAATGAGTGTCTCGGAGAAAGACGGATATCTTGCTTTCTATTTTGCTTTCAAATTGAAAATAAAACCCAATTCCGAAATAAATTAGCACTGTTCCGATTTCAAGCCAGAATAGTTGGATCTCAATTTAATGTTTATTGTCGCATGAAACACTTATAGAATTGCCTTAATAAGACTACTGTGTCACAAATAGTGAGGTTAGTCTTATTAGAAAAATTATTGATATTCAGTTATAAGGCAGCCAAATAAAAAAGCCTATGAAAGCATATCTCATGGGATGTGGTGTAATTGAAATTGGTATTTAGAGGTTCAATAACAGTACTATCGTTCTTTCAGCAAGGTTGCTTAGCTTTCTCTTCTTGTCTTTTGTTTGAAAAACTCACATTCAGTCTATGTCTCAGAATTTACATTTCAATGGACTAACTTTCATTACACAAAATTAGAAGAATTAATATTCATTGCAAGAAAATGACGTATATACTATTTTAATCAAAACAGTCTGAAGAGAGAAATTTTGGTTGGAGAAATATAGAAACCCCCCTTTCCCATTGATAACATAACGTCCAATTGATCCAAAATCCAGTTTGCATCCATTTTTAAAAAAATTTTTAAAAATTTTAAAAAAAAAAAAAAAAAAAAAAAAAAAAAAGCTTTATGTAGGTAACACCGTGATTTCAAAATCCCATCAACATTTTGAGTTCAAAATTATTTAAAACACGCCTTTCATCCAAATACTTTAAATTCTTCTTGACAATAATCCCAAATGCATATTACAACAAATTTATATTATCTCCTTCTTCAACAACAATAGTGTGACCTTACATCTAGTTGCTCAGATTGGCGAAGACGTCATATTAAAACAATTGCTTAGTGAAAATCTTGAAATATGCGTAGTAAACAATATGGTAGAAAACAACATCCTCATCATTTACATATATTTTTGAAACTGAACAGTTCGAAATAAAAACAAGAATTAATAGAAATATGCAAGAAGAAGAAGAAAAAAACAGTTTAAGTCTTAATTGGAAAAATAGGTGTTTTGTAAATGAGAGGAAACGCCTTAGATAACATTAAACCCAAACTTATAACATTTATTGAGTAAAAGTTGAAAAGAAAGAGGCTTCTGAATCTTTAAACAAACATGGCGATAAGGGATAAAGCTCATAAACATCAAAATGTAAAAACAGCTATAAGCAATTAGGTCTTTTCTGTAACAGAAACATAAACTAGAGCATCTGTAGAACTAAATACACTGTAATTGGGTTTAACCAAATGAATTAGGCATGTCAAGTCTGCTCCTTGTTCAGCAGTTTTTGATTTATAATCTTTTCATATGTTAATAGAATATAGAATGAAATTTCATTTATCAATGATATCTTTACAAGAAAATCTGAATATTTATGTGGTGATTTCTAAAAAGTAAAAGGAATACATCGAGGGTCTGACTTTGCAAGTATAATCAAAATGAAAATATTTCCGCTGGGGTCTGACCTTACCACAAGGTGATATTTAACTTCATTCAGTCTAGATTTCTTTTTATTTTTTTAAGAAATTAGGTTGTACAGGGTTATGTTGATATTAAATGAAGATTGAAAAAAATGCATGCTCAGTTAAGCATTTAATATTATTAAGTAGTTGATGTAAATTTTGTATGTTAAATAAAAAAATATATAAAGATTTGCTTTCGCTTTGATTAAACTCTGATGCAACCTTCAGTAATATAACATATTTTTTTATTCGTTGCTTAAAAAAGTGATGATAAACTTTAATTTAATGGTGTACCAGGTGTAAAAATAGAAGATTACATGAAATTGTTTACTTTCATCAATGCGAAATGTTTGACACTCTATTCTTTAATAAGCAGGACGTGAAGGATTTTACAATTTTCGCAACTGCAATAATTATTGAATCTTATGAATTATGGAAATTATCTATCAAAGCTCTCACAGATGAACTTTTAGATATACTCTTCTAAAAATTTCTTTTTAAATTAACTTATGTGAGACCTAAGAGAAGGGACTTTATTAATAGCTGAATTTTAATTTATGTATTATTTATTACATAATGCATATAAAGCAATATATTGCTTTATAGAATAAAATCTCATGAAAAGAAGTAAAATCTTTTATTTTATAAAATGTCACACAAAGAATGAATGCATACACTTTTACAAATCAACTGATATTTAGTGTTGTTGATAAAAGACATATTTCCTGCCGAAGATTATTTGTAAAATATTTAATTAGAAAATAGGGATGCATTTGATAAATGAATAAATTATCATATACTCTAAAAATGAGTTCATAAATTTTTGGATAACATATCTAACAAAATCATATTAATCATAAAGCAATTAACACCTTTTCTGAAGCAAGAAGAAAAGTTTTGTTGTTCTTTTCGATATATACTTTTCACATTTATGCTGACATATTTTATTGCAGGTCACATTTCGAAAATTCAAAAATGAATTTTTTAGGCCCATTTGTAAGTAAAAATTGGAAGATGAAAGAAAGTTGAACATTTATTTTACACGAATTTCCTCTCTTAATTAGATTGTAATTAAAATAGAAAGGAAAATCAGTCTGTAATTAAAAATAAGAATGCATCCCTCCATTTTTTTTTTTTTTTTTTTTTTTCGATTTTTGAGTTGCACCATTTTTTCAATACTCGAATAAGTTTTTTTAAAATGTCTAAAATTTTGATGTCGTTTTGTACAGACGTACTATATTTACCTATGTAGCAGATCACATAAAAAATTGAAATAAGTAAAGGGGAACAAGTTTAAAAAGTAGTGTCACATACATTTGTCTCATTTTTGTTTTTCTTCCCATTGAAGAATCAAGTGAGTATTCAAATCTTACCAATGGAATAGAGATATGCATTAAAATCAAGTAGCTAAAATTTATATTTAGATACTTTGATTAAACGCTGTACAATTAACAGCTTTCTTGACAAATGGAATTTATGTGTGTATACTGAATAAAATTCACCGTCTTTTTACTGCATTTGTTCATTTTAAAATTACCCATTTCTAATTGAGATTAATAAAGCAAATGGACATCATTGAAGCTGAGGTAAACTTTCTTTATAGTCTTCAGAAAAGTGCATTCAATTGCATAAGAAATGCAAAATGAAAGAGGCTAATGTGTCAAGAAAAAAGTATGCAAATTTGAAAGAAAGTTTCAAATGTTTGACATCCGGTTTTACGTTTATTTTTCGTATTTTCAATATTGAACTTGAAAAGTAGTTATAAACTCATTGGTAATTCAATGGATTATTAATGTAACCAGAAAAGCACTTTTTCGAAAACTCCACATTCGTCTTTATACGAACATTGAAAATATTTTGCATATACAGGAATGCTTGAATTGCACAACGTAAATTGATGAACCGGTTGCCAATATTAATATATGCACCATCACAACTTTTTCACATTTTGAATACCTTTTTGTGACCTAAAAATGCCATTTAACTTTTTTTTCCAAATGTAAAGATGAACTCTCGCGTGTTAACGGATGTTCATTACAAAAGAAAACATCATAAAGGAAGTTAGTTCGGAATAAATACCTTTTTTTTATTAGAGAATTAGTCTCCATGAATAACCTGTTTTAAATGAAGTTTAAAACAGTTAACAACAAGTTATAAAACAATTTTTTTCGAAGGTCTTATCAAGGGAATTATTGGATTATTCTAAAGAATTCTTTCAAATAATAAATGCTGATGTATTCTGTTGTAATTCAAAAAGAAAAATGACAGATTAATGAAATGAATGATGTGCTTATAAAGAATGACCTAATCAAGTTATAAAATTTAATTTCTAATGAATTTAAAAGAATAGCTTCCAATGAGAGTCAAGGATAAATTCTTATCTGTTCTAAATATTTCCATGTTAATCTTCTTTTTTCTTTTCAGTTTTGGTAATTAGTTATTATGGCCACCGAGATGAAACGCAAGTGAAAAGTTATTTTAAAACTGAATATTTCAATAGTTGAAGTAAGAATAGTAATGAGAAAATTAAAAATAATGATTTATGTATCATCAGTATAAATTTGATGTGAAACATTTTACTATCAAAACATTGAAAGTTATCTCTGAAATGGCATATTAACAAGATAGGATCTGCTTTATTGAAGCTTGAAGACTTTTTTTTTTTCTAATTTTAGCGAAACAATTTAAACATTCTAAAATAATCATTAAAAAATAAGCAAAAAAAATTGGAAACAAAAGAAACTCAGCAATAAAATTAATAAAATAGTGATAAATAATTCAGTTTATTTCCACTATAAACGAAAACTGAAAAAATATGCTAGTATGAAAAGTTTAAAAAAACAAACAAAAAATATATAATTTTTCTCTTACAACTCTTGTTTCATCATTCAAACATGTTATAGCAGATTAAAACGTTTGTCGCAGAATTCAGCATATCCTTTATAAGCTACAATCACAGATAAAAGCCTTATTCCTGTTATATTTTCCAATGAAATATAATCTTTTTTCTAGCTAAAATTGCTTTTTTCATGAAAATCAATCATCCTGATGGATATTAGGGTGCATTTATAAAAAGGAAAAAAACTAAAAAAATAAAATAAAATAAAATTATAATGACAAAAACGGTTATTTAAGAGGTCTATTCTAACATGCTCAAAAACAAATCGCAAATTTGCCTAAAATATAGGATTAGTGAAATATGCTGTATTTAAAGATATATGCTCGCCTTCCTGATGCTGGATATCTTTCTTTTTACACAAAAATTTGTCAAGGCATGCCTTGTTTACTACTTTTATATTATTGTGATCTAATATAAAATGTAATTGTAAAATTTTTATCAAATTATTCTATCCTGAAGAGAGGGGCAATTTTTTTTATTCACGTTGTTTTTTCGAGAATGGGGCAATGTCGAATTTAAAACATCCTCATCAACGAGCATTCGCGGACTCCAGTCTTCACTTTCATTCCGCATCGATGATAAGATGGAATAACAACAGACGCGCTTACATAAATGTGTTTCCTTAGAAAAGGCTCATACTTTATACATGCGCTATCATACAGCATCCGTGTAAATACAATTATCCTCAGTCTGTTCACTACATAAAGAATTCGTGCTCCTGTAACTATGTCGAATTCAAAGTCACACATCCGAATCGATCAAAGATCTTCAGTTAAAATGAGTTCTGGATACAATTAATCCGCCGTCGTATGTTAGTCACCCTTGCATTCTACACAATATAATATATGATGCGTATAGTATTTTTCGATATTGTACAATATTATATGTTATAAAGTGCGTATTTCGTGCATGCGATATGATACAACATTGTACTATATGGCTTCTGTGCACTGTTGAAAGTCATGTGAAAGTGTAAAGTGTAGACTGTCATCAGGATTTGTCCTTGACTTGAATTAATATTGAAAACTACGAAGTCTAACCTTAATATTTCTCGAATAGCTTCAAAATGAGACATTAATCTAACAATAAATACAGCTCCTGCTTTGAGCTTCGGTACATTCTGCTACTTTCATTTTGGGGAATGAATTCTAATAAAAGTGATCCCATTAAGCGTATTAAACCTATCCAGCATTTTTCAATAGTTCAGAAAATTGAACACGCAAGACTGAGAAAAAAACTAAAAAGAAAAAAATGAAAGCTTTGAAAAGAATATAAATTGTTCAATTATTGAAATTTTTGGATAGGAATATTTGTAAAAAAGTCACAGAAAGTTTTAGAAACTAAAAAGAAATAATGATGTCAGTGAAAAATTCCAGTTCATATTTTTTAAACCTAATTTCTTTAAGTACATATTTGGGTAACACTCCTTTCATTGATATTGTTTTTGTAAGAGTTTGTATGTTATGTTTCTTCGGCGGAATAGTGCTTTGAAATATTTTATCACATTTTTCTACCGTTTTTGCAATTTAACAGAATAAAGAAATGAAATCTGAGATTATCCGTTTGTACCGAAAAATAAATTATAGTTCTAACAGAGTCTTCAAAGTTCACAATTCAATAAAATGAGGTATGCCTAAAAAACATGTTCTTCTCTTATTCTGATTAAGTTATGAATAGTTTCTTTCCTATATTAACGAACACATATAATACGATCTACTAACGATCACATATCACATTATCGTCTGGATGCTTATCCACATAAACGGTTGACATTAGGAGAAATTTGGTATTGAAATAGCAATTATTCACACTGCAGAGGACTCCTCACACTCCAGAGGAAAATTTCTCGAGTAGTCTCATTGGTTAAATCAAATCTATGATGAGGAATTCAAATCGGAGAATGAAAGTCATGAATTCTATTCTGCTGCATTCTTAATTAAAATTTTTTTAAAGCGGTAAATCATTATGGAATTGCTAGACAGTCGATCGCAGACGGCTGCTGGAAATTTTCCTCCAAACGAAATACAAGTGAGGGTTATTTTCTCTGAATGTCGTCTTGGAAAGCAACTTTGACAAACATAGATGGAGTTAAGTCAAATTTTCACCTGCAGTGGTACTTAAGTACTTTATGATCGATATGAGTAACAAAAAGTTGTCACACTTTCATACTATTATAAGTCCTTGATTCAAGGACTTTGCTAGTCCTTTTTCTCTTTTTATAATATCTACTACATAGGATACTAGCTTAACAAAACTTAAAAAGCTGTTCATAATATGATTTGTATGTAATGGCCTATTTATAGTATTGTGTTTAATGTATTCTCATTTATCCCCCTTCACTCCTCTCCATAATTTTTCCCACTGAATTTCTTAAAGGGCATAAAAGAATCACAGAACGAGGGCATGAAGACATGGAAAAGAAACTTATTCAGAAAAAAAAATCTTGGCAACAAATAATAAAAGTTATATTTCGTTAATACAAATAGTAATATTAAATTTCATTTTTAAGTATACACAAATTACACTAAGGAAATTTTGGTATTTGTTATTTAAAAGTGCAAGATATATTGAAAGGATAAAAAGGAAAGCTTAAAAGTAAAATTGAAAGTTGGACTTTAAACACCTGAAAATTGATAACCGCTTCTTTATATTGTATAGGCTTCCACAGATTTTTTTTTTGTCGAAATTAAGCAGCATATAGATCTTAGAATCCTTTTATTTATAAAGGCGAAACTTTACCAGATACTCATTCTATTTTTGTAAAATGGCTTTTATTTCTATTTTTGAAGAATAAAGATAACATAACTGCCTCTAAAAACCTAGAAATTTCGAATAACTTAAAAGTCGCGACGTAAATAATCGAAAAAGTTGCATAATTCGCAATTGGGATTACTGGTTATTCATCACTTATGTTGTCAGATAATGATCACGTGATCGTACGAGTCCATTTTGGCCATTCCTTCATCTAACGCGTCATTTCACGCTTGTTCGTTTTTTTTTCCCCCTTCCCCAATGTAGTGTAAGCTGTTAATACGCCTGAAATCTAAAGCAAATTACTACCGTTTATCTCTTCTAAAGATAAACTGTGGTGGTTCTAGCTCTTAAAATCCCTTCTAGAACAGAAAATTCAAGTAGATATGAAAGAGATAACGTTGAAACTTCAAGCTAACAAAAAGAAAAATCAATATGAAATATCTTCCTTAAAGAAACTGTGTAACTGCACTTTTATCTTATGAATAAATGCTTTAAAATTCGAGGGTGCTACTTATATGTAACAATGCATTACCAATCGCACATCAACTTCAAACACAATAAAGAGATAAAAAAACTGAAATTTTATTCATTGATGCAATTTTAAAATCAAATCATGTTATTTTATACCAAATGTCATTATTTTGCGTGGAAGTAGAAAAAGGAATAGAATATTACGCGAGAAAACATTGATCGGTGTTTGCATTTATAAGCATTGAACTTTTAGCAACACTATCAAAACTCCCAGGGTCGGTTCTGTTTATTTCCAACCTCCGATGGACCATAAAAAAAGACAAAGGCAGAGAACCGAATTAATTTATTACCAAAAGATGTGTGCAACAATGATTACTTTTATATAATAGCCGTAAAGAGTCAGACATTTGTCATATCGGTATACCATGTTTCTGATCTCATATTCGAAAAACCACTAGTAATGTGAGATGGACCTTAATGTTCCTATGAAAATAGATTTCTCAATTACATCCAGGGACTTCTCTTATTTTGTATCAATAATAACCCTTAAATAATTTCAAATTTATTAAACTAATGCACAATGCAGAATTGATCTTCATCTTTTTTTATTATTTCCTCGTATATGATGCACAGAGG
Source organism: Argiope aurantia (assembly GCA_026543865.1). Taxonomy (NCBI): domain Eukaryota; kingdom Metazoa; phylum Arthropoda; class Arachnida; order Araneae; family Araneidae; genus Argiope; species Argiope aurantia. Next base: position 627,415 of record JAPMOR010097773.1, on the reverse strand, counting down.
AATTATTGTAATTTTCAAAAAATTTCGGTTAAAGATTTTGACGAGGGACACACCTCCCTAAGTCCGAAAAACTCATCTTTGGCCTTACATCTGTCTGCCTGTCTTTCTGTGCACACGATAACTCAAAAACGCTTTGAGCTGGACAAAATCCATTTTGTATAGGGAATTACGACCAAATTTGTAGATTTCTATCCCATTTTAAACGAAATCTATACAGAGTAAGTCCCTCTGGCTGTTCGAGTACAAATGAGCTTGATATTTACAAAACTCAAAGAGCTATAAAGATAAAACTTGATGCATAGTTTTAGCATTTACAGTATAGGCCTTATCAAATTTTGAACCAAATATGTGAGTTGAATGTTCTGATGCCATTTAGTTTATTAACTGATTAAAAAATCCTGGAAATTATTGTTTTCAAGTAAAAAAACAACAACATTCTAATTAAATTTCATCATTATAGCTAATTCGGAAACATGCCCGACTGATACTGTAACTCAGTGTTCTTTCATCTGTGGTTGAAGAATATGACCATAGGAGTTCATTCTTGGCACCATATTACTTTTTGTGAGTTTTCGAAATCAGCTTTGCACTTGGGCTTTTGCTTTCCTTTGTTTTTCAAAATTTTCGCCGTTTAGTGTTATACTTCAGACACGTTAAAATTGATCAGATAAAGTAATTATTTGCAAGTGTGATTTTATCCTCGAAAAGTAAATGCGATGTGGGAATAGAAAAAAAAATATTGCGATGTCAATGTTAAATGGATGAAAAAAATCTTTATATTCGTATGTTTCCAAGCAAAAGACTGAAAAACAAATTTACAAAATAATGTATTTTTAGCTTTATGTATCATTTCAAAAATATAGCTTTTATATTAACTACAATGAAAATTATATTTATAGTAAGAATAACTAAACAGAGATTTCTTTTTGACTTCTTAATTAAAAACATTGAGAAAGTTACTAAATGCCATAAATTGTAATGCACTTTTGGCCTGTATCATGTCAAAAATTAAGTATGCATAATATCTATATCGAAAATAAATTATTATGTGATAAAAATGACTAATTTTCCAATATGTGTCAAAACTGTGGAATAATATGGGATGACACACCCATCCATTTGTCTTTCTTTGCATATCATTAAGAACAAAGATATGTTAATACTTATACCTAGATTATAAATTTGTTAATAGATTGCAAAAAACAATTTATTTCAATCGAAAAATGTAGTGTAAATCAAAATGCATTGTAAAACATAACTGATTATTCCTCGATTTTCAATACTCTAGACTCCCACTTTTCATATTGCGATGTAACAGAATAATGAATGATTTTCACAGAATATTAAAGGATTAAATTTAAAACGTATTAATTTTGGAAATATACTTTGAGATTTTATCCTTTATTTCCCTTGAGGTTATTTTTTTTAAATCAAAGTTTAAATTAATAATCATAATTTCTATTGGCTATGATTATTATTACTTCCATTACGCACAGACCATAATAGTTATTTCTTTTTCTTCCGGATTCGTTTGGGCAAAAACACTTAAAATTCCCAAGAGGAAAGTAATGCAAGATTAGATCTACCTCTAGAATAAAAGGAAAACGGTAATTATTTGTTAAGCAATACCAAAAAGGAGCAGTGGGTTTTTTTTTTCTGATCACCCCAATGCCTTTCATCCAAACGCCCTGTTTGTGCATCCCAATTGGCATGAAGTTCCATTCCCCAGGGTATCATCTAAACTGCCAACCTCCCCGCCTGGTCAGTAATGATGATGTTTCAGATGTGATCAACAATCAGTCGGCAAATGGGTTAAAAGCGTTTCATTTACTTATCCATCTTTCGGCTATCAGCCAAATAAATGGATTTGCATTCCCCAGAGAGTGTGTTGCCTGTCTAGAAATAAGGTTCTAATAATTTTTCTGGACTTTCCAAAGCGTTCAGGAAACTTAGAAGCATTATATGGTTCCCCCATGAGATTCACTAGCGGAAATGAGGACTTCCTCTCTTTTTGTTTCATTAAGTTGTTTTTAATCACATCACCTCTGCATAGACATAAATTTTCGATGAAAAAAATTTATGTGGACTTTTTGGAAGTTACTATCTACTTGAACGAAATTAGGTTTTTGCTTCATGGGTTTTTCATAAAATAAAGTAGAAATAAAACAGTATTCTCTTTATAATCATTAATTCTACACTAATACAACCAAAAGGTTTCAAAAATAATTTGGTGAGATTTAGGAATTAAAATTAAAAAATATTTCTGATATCTTTTATACTATATTTATTAAAAAGGAGAGAGTGTTTAAAATATATTACATATTTTATTTTGATGCTGAAGCGATGATTACTTTAAAAAACTGTGCAAAATTCAGATACCGTGAATATTTTCAACTGCTCACTAAAAAAAAGAATCAGCTGAAGTTTAAAAGACAGAAGTTTAAATAATTTTTTCTAGGAGCAATTAAGTCAACCTGAATGCTTTTAGAAAGTGTACGAGTGATATTTGGGTATGATATCTCTAGAAAAGGCATTTGAGATCATTTGATTTGATTTAAAACGAGGACTTTCTCTCTTTTTATTACATTTAATTGTTTCTAATCACATCACTTCAGGGAAGACATAAATTTTCGATTAAAAAAATTTATATGGACTCTTTAGAAGCTAGTATCTAATCAGGAATCTGTGTGATGAAGGAAATTCAATAAAATTTCAGAAAATATGGAATTTTTTCCCTTTGTAATCTCTTAAAAATAGACTAAAATTTTTTAAAAATCTAGTTTTCATAATTTTACAAAACTTTGGTTGTTTTGTGAGGCCAAACGATTTTGTAAAATTGTCGCGGCATTTTCTTTTCTGTACTCAGAAGAACAGAGCATAGCATTGATAGTTTGACATAACCGAAGTTGACCATTTCCATTAAGCTGAACTTTTTTTTTTCATTGTTTATTGGGAAACGATTTGTTTGCAGCGATGTGACAATAATCAAAGTGAAGGGACATGATTTGATTGGTGAAGCGAGCAGTAGCTTTTTAATCATCCAGGAGACCGATATCAACACTTTTATTCATACTTGATTATTATGTTACATATGCAGTAAATATGGCAAAATCCTTCCCTCAATATAATACACCAAGAATTTTGGCAAGCTGTTCTTTATAATAGGATATTCTGATGTCACTTTTGTAACTACTGGCATCGTATTTTATTACAATTATGAAATATCTGCAACAATGCACAAGGAATCTTTTTTCTAAGCTTTTCTGGCAACTAAATACAGTAACACTCCAAAAAATAAGGATTAATTTTAAAATTTAGTGAAACAATTTATCTCTCTATTTCTGCAATTGGCAACGTTCTATTTGAATAGACTTTTTTTTTTTTTTTTTTTTTTTGCAGAAAGCAAATGGTAAGAATTATTTTAGAGGAAAGACAAAATAATAACGATCAAAAAATAGTTTTAATCTCATATTTAATGCGAATGCAATCTTTAAACTATTTAAAGGCTTTGGCTTTAATAGGAAATTTTTTTATAAAAATATAAAGTGATTATTTGATACTAGCTGCTGTAAATATAGACCAAACCCTGATCTTTCGTTCGTACAAAAGAGTTCATCAAAAGAACACGTGAAAAAACAAAAGACACTTGAAAAAACAGAGTTACAAATTTCTACAGATAAAATGGCAGTAGAGGAGAACGTGAACCAAAGAACTATGCAATTTGTCATAATGAAGACTGGAATTTTCGACTTTATTGCAACAGAAAAGCTTAAAGTTTGATTGCCACATTAATATTAAAAAATTATAAGGATGCCACAAAATTACTGAATAGACAAGATGTCTTCATAGAATAATATTTTCCAATGCTAATCCATATCGCTTTTCCCAATGGTATAAGCAACAAATTTCCAGAATATATCTGAAAACTTTATATTAAACACTTTCAGAATAAGAAGAATGAGCTGCACAATTCTTTGCAGTTTGGGTACAGCTTCAAAAATAAGAATATGTTTCTGACATTCATTGATAAATGAATAAAAATCAGAGGGGAATACTACAAATAAAACATATTGGATACACATTTATTACTACTTGTTTATATAGTGTTTTTAAAAAGGAATTGAATATTTCAACACGATTCTGCACTATCACGCAGATCCAAATCAACACAGGCTTGACTCCATGCCAATTGTCCAGATTTTACTAAGCAAATGATTGGTCACTTTTTTCATTGGATCTCAGTCATTTAGGTTATTGTTTTTGGGAGATATTAGATGCTAATGTGGAGGATAAACAGCACAGAAATTAAGAATCTCTCGATGCTTCCAGATTATTCCTTAAAATGATACGTACCAGAATCAAACGTTAGAATAAGAAATTATCTTTGATCATCTATAATGACAGTGGTCCATTCGGATAAGTTCATTCCAAGGTAAAATTTCATCGATATTTATTATATAGGTGTATTCATCATTCCTATTTCAAATCTGTAAAATAAAATGTCTCAATATTTGTAATTATATTTAGTATCTATTCTGTATAACACAAATGAATCAGAGATGATATGCGACTTGACGAAGGTATATTATTTGTTCATCCTCCCGCCGCTGCCTATACATAATCCTTATGACAGCAAATAAAAAAATGAAATTCCTCAGGATGCCTGATACCGAAATTCTGATTCTGTCATACCGAATTTCGAGGCACCAAAAATAAATGCATCAACAGATATATTCCCAATGATATCGAACACGCTCTTTACAAAAAATTGACTATTTCGGTTGATACGTACAATCATTTGTAAGTTGCGATACATTTACTTGTACTAACGATGCTTTCATTTCCGTAGATTTGATTGATAGTTATATAGTCTTATTGGTGCTCGTATTCCTAAAAAAATGCCTTAAACGTTATATATCTTCATTAAGTAACTTTCTAAAGGTATGCTGTGCTTATTACATCTTCCGAACAAAGAGAAATTTACTTTTTCGCGTATCTTTTAAGAATTAAATTCTTTTATGATTATTAAAATATATGAATTGCTTTAACTAAATCAAAGTGAGCACCTATAGTTGACTGAAAAATTCAAGAAATATTTATATTTCATAAAAGCTGATTTAAAAATTTATAGCATTAAAAATCACTTCGATATATTGTTTAGATCCAAAAAATGTTAGTTTAAATCTATAAGCAGTAATATTTTGAATTTCATTATGAGATTTTATTTAAAAAAAACTTTCAGGATAGGGAACAGAATATCACATTTCTAGAAGGCTTATTGCTTAAATTGCTTTCAAAGGAAAAATGTAAAACTTTTGAAGCCAAATACAAGCCAGTAAATTCTAAATAAATCTCCTACCTCTTCTCAATTAAACATGAATGAGTTAAAATTGACAAACTGGCTCACATCTAAACTATTGCAAACCAAAAAAAATTTTAACTTTTCGTAATTAGAAAATTTTCTGTTTCAAATGTAGTGATGTAGGAATGTTTAAAATTTAGGGACAAAAACCCAAATTGTAATATTGAGAAGTTATTGAAATGTTTTAACTAGATTATTAAAATTTTAAAAATCAAAATATTGGGATAGATTTTATAGATCTGAATAAAAATATTAATTTATATTTGAAAATTAGAAAATTTTATTCTTAAATCGGAAAGCACAATGTTTATGGAAATTTTTTTTCATTACCTTCGAACTCTGTTTTTCCTACATTTGAGAATAGTAATCATTATTTTTAAAAACGAAGTGATTCCTTTGTGGCAATATTTTAAAATGTAGACCGTTGTGTAACAGCAAACATGACAACAACTTTAAAAAAATTCAATTGATTCTATTTAATATGGCCATTGAAAAAGTGTCAAAAAACATAATTCTTTTATTAATCACTATTACTTAAATGTGAGTATGAATAATGTTATTTCGTTTGAACAAACTATCATCCTACACGTGCATTTCAAATGTCCTTTAGAATTCAGTTTACAGTTTGAGTGACATTGCAAAATTAGCCTTTCAGTTTTATGTCCACGCTTACAAACAAATTCATGCAAATGTTAACAAAATCATGGAAGATCTTTATCTCGTGCCCTAAAATCCATTTCATTTATCACGAAAAGGATACCCAAAATGTCATATCTTTTATTAGTTGGACGGGAAGCAGACAATTTAATTTTCCATATTATAACCTGTAACTGTGTTTCGATTTTCGTGAAAGGAATAAAAGCGTTTATGGAAACCCAATAAAGAGTGGGAAAGATTCACATCATGAACGTGAAATATCATTCGCAGGCACACCTCCACGCCTCCAAACCAACGGTCCATGACAAGTGTTGTTATGGTTACTGATGCTCGATCGGGCCACTTAAATGGATCCCACTGACCATAAAAATTCTTATCATAAGTTCACCACTAGTCCCCTGGTCAGTTTCTTGGTGAGAATACTGTGACTTCAAGTTCCACGAAAATTTCATCTTTATGTAATTAGAATTTAGGAAGCCCCTAACTTGAGAAATTAAAAACCATATCAAATGTGCGCTACAAAAAATATGTGAAACATTTACAGATTGATTTTTTAAATAGTACTGATTAATAATTTCCATTTGTTAAATTTGCTGACAGAAACCAACAAGAAAAGCTATTTACGCGGAAATTCGTGTAGTTTGTTCAGTTTAAGGTGAGTATTTTGAATTTAAATAAAAACATTTTTACCGTAACTTTGCATGGAAAGATATTTTTTTAATTTATAAATTTTTATACTGCTCTATATAGCTTTAATATATAATAACAATTAATGTGAAATCATTTAATTTTCGTAATCTAATTTTTAGAAAAAATGAAAGACTTTCTTTTCATCTACATTAACTTTTCTTTAGTCTACTTCTTCTTTTTCTTTTTAACCGAAAACTAAACAGGCTTCTTAATTGTTGTTGTATTAAACTCAAGCAATTTACTTTTGATAACATTTTTCATTAATAGAGGTTATTTGATAGATATTCTGAAATTAAGAGATCAGTTGAAATTATAAGAAACTTATTATCAAAATGTTTTCGAAAACATTTAGTTTAATTCTAGACTAAATTTTTAAAAAAAATCACAGTCGGTATTAGAGAAAAAAAATAAGAATTATTCAATAGATCGCTTATAATGAATTTCATTTCTTGTTTTTTTTTTAGAAAATTCGGCCTTAAATTTAGGAAATGTTTTCTCTAAAACACTTTTTTTTTCATTAACCATCTATATAAAAAATGCATCATCCTGAATAAAAGTATTTCCTACGAGTTCAGAAATTTAATTATACTCTTAAATAAATTTACAACATTATATTTTTTTCTTGTAGGGCATACATTGAAATTCTTGTGCTTCTAAATTTTTTTTAGATTTTAATTCAAATAGTTTCTTTTTCGTTTCAGGAAAATGATTATCAAATATCTATATTATAAAATATTCGAAAATGATTAGCTATCTTGATGAAATTTTTTCCATTTTTACGGTTGACCATATTTTTTTTGTATTTTAATAAATTCTAAACGAAAATGCATAGATATTCGTGCAGACACAAAATGCAAAAAATTCATTCATATTGCTTTAATCTCAATTACTTTAAAGTTAAGGAATATTGAAGTAAGAATATCCTTCAAAAATATTTTTATATATTTCTTTCTTTCTTTCTTTTTTTCAATTTCTTTTTTAGTTTGGTTGTTGATATGATATGTTCAATCCAGCACGATTATGTCCAGTTTTTATGTAGAATGAAAAATATGCATATGCAATAATATTAAATAAAAGCACTTCTATATTAGAATGCTAGCTCCTTCAGAAGGGAATGAAAGTTCTAAAATTTCTATTAAAATATTTTTGGGGAGCTCTACCCTGAAATAATCAAAATAAAAAAAAATTAAAAACTCTTTCATTAGAGCATTTAAAGACAGATTTCTTTTTTTCAAAAATATGCACTGCAAAAAATAATCACAAAAGTGTTTATTAAAATACTTTTAAACATATTGGATTTTTTATCATATAAATAATATGTTTTAATTTTTATGAGCTTTGAATTTTCGGTCTAATGGTATTCATTGCAACATTTTTAACGTCTTATGCATTGTTTTTCACAGCCTTTTATGTATTTATTTTAGTTCCATAATGTCTTTATCCATGGTTTTGATAAATTTTTCTACTTTTTAGAACATTAATAAAAACTTACATTTCAAGTTTTTATTTTATTTTTTTAGTTCCTGTTCTTTCATTCATTAATATGTTTCGTACTTAGTTGTTATAAAGATTATGAATTTTTAATATTAATTTTTTCTCAAGTTCTCTTCCAAATCCACCTTCGTTTAAATAAAATTTAATCAAAATGAATAGATTGGATGATAGTTAAGCTCTGCAAATATTAAAATATTGCATGTTCATCGGAGTATATAATTTTACAAAATTTCAGAGTTCTACTTCATCAAAGAGTAAGAAAAAAATATCCCGTATTCACAACCATGAAAAAAGTCGAGTTTAATAAAAGAGTGCAGAAATATAATTAAAGCGCACTCTTTTTAAAAAATCAGATCTTGAGAAAATAATATAATAAATTTCATCAGTCTTAAATTCATTTGAAAGATGCGAGTGTTGTTCGATGATTTTCTAATCCTGCTGACAACTAAACAGCGTGAAAAAGAAATATTTCCCGCTAATTCAGATTAAATTATTAGAAGACATGCATTAAAGTAATCTTATTTTACGAATTCTGAATTTAAAATGAAAAAAGAAATGTTTGCTTACAAGAAATATTTTTATTTAGCGTACCAGTACTCCTTTAATAATCGCAAAAAAAGAATGATTTATCATAATTTAAATGAAGATTTTATTTGAAATCAGCTATTCAAAATTTCAAAAATAATCAGCTTTCCTGAAATGAAATTCCTTTATTAATGCATTTATTTCGATGAGAATCTTTCGTATGAATAATCGTATCAATAGTTTGAAAATGAAAATCACAAATATTTTTCAACTTAAATGCCTATTTTATCATGAGCTAATAAAACGTATCCATCGAAAGTTGCTCAGATTTCAGCTTTTTTCTTGGGGGGGGGGGGATTTTGTTCGTTACAGTAGATAGTTGGAAAATTTGAATTTTAATTGATTATGATTTTTGAAACGTTTAAATATTTTGTTGAGAAATGGCATTCATGAAAATAAAGTTACTGCTTTCCTTATAATACTGAATTTTATATTTATCGTTTCTGGAATAAATGAATATTTCTTTTTAAAGGATATTGCTTTTTTTTAAGTAATATTTAGTTTGACATGCAATGATAAACAAGAATTGGTCACTTTAATGTAATTCAGAAAATTCATTTGATACATTTGGCGTGCAGTTTTGAAATGCTGATAGTAAATCTCAGTATTCAAAGAATCATTAATTTCCACTCATAAATGAGTCATCTCACGTATTTTCTTTTTCAGAGATTTTATACATTTTATTTCTCATTTCTTACATAGTATATGATGGTAAAAACGCTTTTGCTTTATTTTTGGAATTTGGATGGCATTTTTAAATGTCACGTTTCTTTCAAAAGAGAAAAAAATCTGTTTATCCCAACGTTTTCTAATACAAATAGATGCAATCTGTTGCTCTTTGGTTGTTTTTCCTGACGTATTCTATAATTTCAAAAGTATCAGAAAATGTATTTTGTGTGCAATGAAAAAAGAGCTGAAACATATTTCATTCTATTTGTTTTACCGGATTGATTATGAGTCACAGATATGATATCTGTGGTTTGAAGGACAGAAAAACAAATGCACTCACGCAGATGTCATAAATTTTTAAAAAGTGAAAGAAAACATTTGAAAGTAGCGCAGATGTTTGGAATTTATCCAGTTTTCTGAGCAACACATTTTCGATAGCATTCAGTTGCTACTATAAATTGTCGTAATGCTATCGAATTCAACACTCGTTATCTTTCAACACACTTTACCTTTCAATTATTTTTCAGGATACTAGAGAGTGCCCCATTTCACAATCTCTGTCAGATAAAGAACGATAAGATGACTATTTTTCACTACTTGATTCACGCTCACTTTCGCCTGAAGTGGTGATTACAAAGTGATCAAAGCTGTTTTCAATTTTTTTCTATGTGTGTGTGTGCACTGAACCTCAAATTTACTTTTCACATTGTGTCAATCAAACTTTGTGATTTTTAAGCTTATGGTGATGTTGATGGATTAATATTACATTTCATTTTTGAAATGTATCCAATCAAATGTGTAGGCACTCTGATCCTAATATTTAATCACGTTAATTTTATTTTATTTGACATTGGAATTTATTACGCTGTTAAAGAAACATTATTTCAAATGTTCCATACAATGATTGAGGTCATAATCTGTTTGAATGAGTAAATCGACTTTTGAACTATCATGTAAAATACAAAAAATAAATTTCTAAGATCTGCATATTTCAATGGCATGCATTGCATTGCAGAAAAGGTTTTGAAGACTTTATAGATGGATAAAGGTAGGGGTTGTAAACCCCATTTCGCTCTTTCAATATCTGATTTACTAATCTGTTTATGATCATTCTCTGTAGTTTGTTCTCCGAGAAAAAAATTATGAAGGCATATCTTTGATAGCTTATTATATTACGTAATAATTGTTACTTAACATCTAATACATCTGTGAAACAAATAATTAGAGAAAAAGACAATAAGAACGTTTTCCTAATTGATCAGGGTTTATTGTTATAATATTCTGACCAATTTAAATATTAGGTCAATTAACCCAAAAAGTATAACAAGTTGTAATTCAAAAAGAATTTACATTCTTTTTCTCATCAAGAGATTTATCGTTCATTTGCTTCTTTATAATTTATTTGTGTCAATGAAACAAACAAATGCAACAAGCAAAAATGAAAACAGAATTGTTTTAATATATCCACTAGTAAATAATTGAGAATCAAATGTAATGTTTCATAATTAAAGAATTAATTGCAATATCTATTTTTCCGATAAAATAAAGATGGATCCTTTTTTTCTAAAATTTTCAAATATTTTACCACTTTTATATTTTTGTTGCGTTACCTTAATACAATTAACAAAAAAAAATATTTTTTTGCAAATTTATTTCAAATTATTTCCTTCAAAATACTTTATAAGCATTCATGAAATTTTCAAAATAATGTTTTAATCTATAAAGTTTATAGGTTTTCGATGATTTCAAGATATTGCGAACTTAAATTATGATTTTGTATTCTTATACATTATTCAATACGATAAATTGCTTATTATGAGAATATTCTCACCTTTATATTCCTATTGCTAAAGTAATTGGAAAAATACGAATGAGAGCAGTACTATTTATCATCGATTATGAGAAATAAGTACAACCAAAGCAGTTACTCTAGCATTAGCCAAAAGACTAATACCTGCAGAAGTGAATAATTTAGGTACTAGATGATGAATCATTTGCGTAATCCTTTTGCGTAGTATAGATCTTTTACGCTTTGTGATTTAATAGGTTACTTGCTGTTACATATTAATTTTAGTCTATCCTTAAGGGGAGATTCACTAATCGCCAAAACATCAAAGTTCAATTAGCTAATTTTTCCCGAGAAAAAAATTGCAACTATTGCAGAAAAGTTTACAACAATTGAGAGAAGAAAACTGTATTCATCTGGCAACTATTGCAGATGCGTCGTTTATTGATAATTATTTCTTCAATGCTTATGTAAGATATGATGCGAGCTGCTTAATTAAACTCTATTTAAACCAAGAAAATTTTATAAGGAATATATAATTTTCAAATACTTTATTTCCCGAACAGCAAATGATTTCAGAACATTCAGAACATTCATTACTGAAATCGTCTCCACCATTCCAATAAATTTGTGGACTAGACTTATTTAAATGTAATATTTTATATAATTATGGCATTTTTTCACGTTATATGATTATGGTGTCGCATATAAATAATTTTTTTCGATGAAAAATTATCTGAACTTATTATTAGCAAGAATTACGTCTAAATGATAACTTAAAGTCCGTCTTTGTAAGGTTAAATTTTTTTAATTATGAATTCAGCAATTCACTAAGAAATCCGAATAAAGTTTTTATTTTATTGATTTAGTTTGAGCTGTTATTTACAAAATCTTTCTTTAAGAATTATAAAATGTTAATAAGCTTAAAATCCTATTGTTGCAGAGATTGTCTGTAAATAGCTTCAAAATTTATGTAAAAATTGCTCGGAATACTTTTCGAGAACTGTGGTTACTATGGCCTCTTTCAGGAGATATAAAAATCATTTGATTACTACATTTTACCCAAAACATATTTCGTGAAGTGTACGGGTATACATACGTGAAGTGATTAAGATTAAGAATTCGTATTTTGGATCATTTATAATTATTCTTACATTACAACTTCTCTAAGACTTTATTCGAGTTTCATTCAAACTTTTGTCATAAACTCATTGCGCAGTCCTATCAAAAGCAGCTTGAACAGAAAAAAAATGTAACACACTGCGTATGATAATAATCCCAAACTCATTGTTTCACGGTATCAGGGTTTTTATATTTAAAAACTTTTTCATATTTGTATTTATATTTAGATATCAGAAATGGCAAAATAAATTCGATAAATTATTATCTTGGATAAATTATTATCTTCCGTATATCTTTATCAAATTTAACGAAAAAAAATCGTTACTGCTAAAAGAATTTCTTTTTTAAATTTTGCAATCTAAAAAATTGATTAAACTATATATTACATTAATTACAGTTTATTTTAGACTTAAGAAATGTTATTCTGAATTAAACAAGTACGTGAAAAATGATTTTTAATCTTTCTTTAATGCAACGATTTTTTTGAAATTTATCAGAGAACTAATCACTGATTTGAAAATAATTCTGCTTATTTAGAATGGGAAAACTTCTTCAGAGAACAAAGACTTTTGCAATAAAATTTAATAGGATTTACACAATGTTTTACCTAAAAAATTACATTAACTTTTCAGATGGAAAGTAACTTATATGGTATAAAGGCAAAAGGAATTTTCATCTGTTAATAGACAGAGTGGTATTAATAAGTAACGTTGGGAGACATTTGTGAGATATGGCTTTCAGTATTGCAGAAAGCATAATTATAATTTTTAAAATCTCTTCAAGATGTGAAAACTTTCCTAGATGAGCAATTTCCTTTTGTGAAATTTATTAACTAAAAAAGTTAAGTTTAAAGGACAGAAAGGTTAAGACTAGTTAAGAAAAACTACTCGTTTGAATTCGTTCAAATATTTTTTTCTATTGACTGGTTAGTGTACCCTTTACTATAAGCACTAGAAGCAATAAGAAACCTAAATTAAGTACAAATACCACATTTCTCTCTCTGTGAAATGATGAGTTATCACCATTTTGATATCAGGTTTATTTTGACAATCTCCGAAGAAAAATTTCCTTTTGTTTCTTTCCTTAGAGAACTATATCTTGCGAAACAGTTTTCTCTTTTTTTTTTTTTATCACACATCAATGAACATCTGAAGAATTATCTATAAATGGTTATTGGTCTTATGTGATTAAAATGTCATTGACTATTAGTCCTATGCGAGAGATTACAAAGGATTAAACATAACTGCAAGTTGCAATAAAAAGACCGTTCCAGTAACCCTTTACAATTTCTAGAAAATAAGATAATCTAAGAAGGATGCAAATAATTCACACGCACGTACAAGGTAGCGAAATAACAAGTTCTTATAACCGAATGCAAAACAAAACTCTTGCTGCAAATCTGAGATCGTAAAAGAAATGCCAGATTTAACAGAATACAACTTTCAAAACGACGAAGAGCCATTTTTCTTTTCACACATAAAGTTATAAATCCCATACGCAGGCAAATTTGTAAACTAAAGGAATACCTCTAAAACGTACAGCAGTTGTGCGACAAGGTATTCTAGTAAATCTCGGTAAAATCTACAAGAGGTGATATACGGTATATCCAGACGTTAAAATCAAAATATAGGCATCTAACTTTCAAAAACTATTCCATTGAGTTGAATATCAAACTGCGCAGTAAACGAATTTTTAAATGACACTATAATCTTAATTCAATACCTTTATACTCATTTGAAAATGATATTCTCCCATAACTCAAAAGATGTAATACGTACTCAAGAACTACTGATCATCTAATTATGATAAGGCATTGAAAACCAGGAATAGTCCTTCTAATACTGAAAAGTTATCATATGAAAAATGCATACGAGATCATTTTTAAGTAAGCAGCTTTATAAAAAAGAAATATGTTAATCTTAATTTCTGTGTTTTAAGGTAAGTTATATCCCCTTTGCTTTTCTTAGTTATTACATAATGGAGAAGGGTTATGCCATAGATTACACATGTCAATACACATTTTTCGTTGTAGATTTTTAAATTGATTTTATAGGTATTTAACAAGCTGTAAACAAATTATTTTAGTTTTGTACCATCAACAGTAGTTTGTATGATATTAGTGGTTAACACATTAGATTAGGTTTAGAGTAGGGCATTACTTTTCCTAAAAAAATTACAGAAAACCATTTAATTGATTGAAGAAAGCATAATAAAACCTTTGTAACTCGACAATAACTTAAATAAAAGTTAGAAATGAGAAGAATCAAACGAAAATAAAAAAAAATTACTATGCTTACTCCGAAGGTATTTTTTTTTTTCTGACACTCTGCTTACCCGATCTCTTTGCAGATTCTGTCAGTAATTTGCCTCCGTATGAGTATCCCATCTGCCATGGTACTGGTTCTCTATTATTTTTATAACCTGGTAAAATTGTTCACTTACTTCTTCCATAGCATCGGCAGTTTTTTAGAGATGATCTAAATAGCAGTGAGAGTAATGAATCATTTTGCTAATACTTCATCCGAAGTCGTAGGAGCTAATAACTTTACTACAAACTAAATCAACGTAGTTTTCAGCTTTGTAATCACGCAAAATGTTTTTGACAGACAGAACAAATGAGATCTGCTATTTTCGTTCCGTTTTATTCATAGAATCCATGATATGAGGATAATTTACCCACTGTATGATTTAAGAGCCAAAACAATGCCAGCTTTAACTATTTTTTAATTTATTACAGACATTTTTTTTTTTGCCCTAAGCGCGCAAATCAAGAGACATCCTGATAAATACATTTCACAAAATTTTCATTAGATGCAGCTGTATTAAGATTATTCTGTCTCGTCCCGTTAAGGATTCACTAACGACATTCGTTCTTCAGCAACTATGTTCTTTCTACTAGGTCCCTGTTTTCTTATCCAGAGGTATTGCTTGGCTTTGTTTGCCACTGGCAGAAGAAATAAGAATATTTCCTGTGACCCTTTCACTGATGAAGAAGACAATAAATCTACACTAATTACCCAAAAATGTTCGTGGAATTTAATCTTCATGACCAAAACACACTTCATCATATTGTTTTTTTAATGCAATGCAGGACTTTCCATTTGAGAAGGAATACTAAAATTCTTTCTTCTTTTTATTCTTTTCACGGGTTTCTTTTATTCGAGGAAAAACTTATTTTTAAATATTTTATGATTTAGCTATGTTAAATTTCAAAAAAGATAGAAAAAACTGTTTTTATATTTGAAACCTGTTTAACAAATTTAATTAGAATAAGCTAAAACATTTCAGGCAAACAATTTTTTTTCGTAGGATTATGTTATTACTTCTATATTATCATCAGACATAATCACAACACAATTTATTTTTAATTATAAATTCAATTACAAGATTGTAGAAATTTAAAAAGATGTAAGCAGTTATTACAAATTATTCTTTCCTCTAAAATGGATTGGTGAAATCATGGCAGATAGAAAAAAACCCGATAGTAATTACATCCTGTGTGTAGTAATTTGAAAAGAGATAAAATTAACATTTTGAGCTTTTAGAATGAATAGACATTGCTAAGTTCGTACTTTCGCAGCAGTCAAGGTCACTAAGAGTAAATAAAAAATTTTGAGTTTACATTGGTTGCTTGATGAAAAATTATTGAATTACGAGCCAATTTTATGTATAAAAACAAAGGAGAAAACGATGGGCAGTGAACAAATTGAAAAATAATTAGTCATGTGCGTGTGTGCGAAAAGTACAGCACTAACAAAAACATTGTTAAGTTTAAACTATCAGAGAAGCAGTTATCTTTTCGATTTTCTTCTCCTTTATTCTTGTTTACTTTTATTTTATTGGTACATAAAAGCATAGAGAATTATTCCACTGAAAGTTTGAATGATGTTTAAAATTTAAAAAAAGTACAGAAATATGATTATGACTATTTTTACAGAATGTCACCGATGTCATAATGATAACGTTGTCAATACAAAGAGTAAATAAAGAACTCACGTAATAAGAATTCAAATGTTCTACTATTGGAAGCGTAAATTGCAAATGTTTTTATATCTAGTACAAGTTTATTTTTTAAATGATTTATATTTACTGATATTTTAAACTGTTTGTATTTATTTAAATCCAAAATAGAAATTATTAAACAATGAACTGTTTACAAGATATATGAACAATGAGTTCAGATTTTTTTAAAAAGAAACCTAAGTTCGGTGAGGACTGCTCCATTTTAGCACGATTCTTTATCGATAAATTACTCTAATATAACTTGAGCTTTATTTTTCTTTATTCATTTTTTCTCTAAAATTCTTTTTATTCTCATCAATTTTTTTTTGTAACGTACATTTTTTGATATATTTGCTAGAAAAAAACTTTTCTTTTCTTCCCAATAGCCCTAGTGTGACTTCGAAAACAGGACGTTAACCTCGGAATTGAATCAGTCAATCGGACAGAAATATTATTTGATTACAATGAGTGCAAGCCATTTTCTTTCTTTTTTATAGTGGCAAAACCTGCACGATTTTTTTACGCACGTATGATACTGGATCTTCTTTCAGATTACATTCTTAATGTTTGGCTTTTTTAAATTAAAAATTTTTAAAACGTTTTAAAATATGAAGAAAGTTATACATTTCTTCATTGAAGTAACTAATTTATAACTAAATATTTCGTGTGATTGAATTTCAAATGTCGATATTATATCAGAATGTCACAAGTAAGAAAACTATATTTGTACAACGTACAAAATAGTTTCAGGCACAATAAACGGCATTTGGCATTCTGTTTTTGATCTATAATTTGAATTCTATCACCTGATCACATATAAAAATTTGAGAGCAGATATAGCTTATTTATATAAATATTTGTATCAATCAATTTTTTTGGCAAATTTGATAAACGACTTGTTGATATAACAAAGAATAAATATGTTATTTCAATATTCGATATACAGAGCTTTCGAAATGTGTGATTGAAACCTAATAGTTCATCGAAACAGTGACACTTTATCCTGTATACAAAATGAATGCTTGTTTGAGACACCCATTACTAAATCATTAATTGAGTAACAACCTACTATAAAGTCCTTAATATTGCATAAATCTAGGCTATTTTTTCTAAAACAAGTTGGAGAATATCTAGTGTTTTTAATGAAAAAAAAATGCGCATAGTAATGTTAAGATTTCTTAATTGGTGCATAGTAATAATTTCATCTTAGAACTAAAAATCGTTGAAAGATTATAATTCATAGAGAATCAAAACATTTTTCTGAAAATTACTTGAAAGTGACTTGCCATTAATTGCTATCGGAAATTAACTGACATATTTAATAGCATTGAAAAATTTGCCACCCCAACAAATTTTAATTATACGCTGATATTACCATGGGGTTTAGATAAACACATTACAAATAAGTCGAAATAAATATTTTTTTCTATTATTAATTTATTATTTTATTCTATTGAAAATCTTCGTAAGAATTTTCTAGGAATTAGTTTTCTTCATCTTAAACCATAAAAGGAAAATATGAAATTTGAATTGCAGTTAGCTTTATTTTCGTTATGATTACCGCTGAAAAAATAGTGTAAACTTTATTGGTTTCTAATTCTTTGCCGCAAATATTTTTCGATATTTTTTCTTACATTTTGATCATTAACAGTGATTTAATTAATCAATATTTCACATTCAACATGACTCATTTTTCGGAAAACTCAGAAAAATTAAGTCACCAAAACGCTGTAAGTTTTTCTATTAAAAATCTGCTTCTGGATATGAAAAACTAATTTTAAAAGGTGGTTTAGAATTAAGCCAACAAAACTCTGTAAAATCGCTTTCAAGAGATCAGATGCTTAGTTCTATAGGCACTTTTCCAAAGGTTGCTTTTTGCAATGGACAATATAATGCAAGATACAAACCATTTCTAAATTCAAATTATACAAGTGTGTAAAAATTAAATTAATGTGTTAGTACGTACAATTTCACTGTAATCTACATGTTAATCTGAAATGCAAGCGACCGGAAATGCAAAGGGAGATCCTTGTGTCCTAGATTTTTGAAATTTCTACTGCATTATATATGAACCTAACCCCATATCCATGTTATTGCAGTTGTAATGGACAGCTCTTGTTTGATTAATAATTCAAGAGGCAGTGACCAATAGCTTCTTTCACAGCAACGCTTGATGCAGCACAGTTTCATGCTCTAACTGTTTAACAAAAAAGCTCTCTTTCCGCATATCTACCGTAACTAGCATAAAAAATGTAATCAATATAAAGGTTATTGTAGTTTAAGTGATAAAAATATATGCTATGCTCTATTTTTACGAGGAATTTCATCAATTAGTTACAGCAATTCTAATTTTGAAAGCTTCTTAACAAGGTCTTTGGGTCTGAGAAAATATCTTTTTTTTAAATAATAGTTTTCAAAAAGTATTTTCTTAATACCATTCACTACACTCACTTGTTAGTTGAAATTTAGGTGATATTATAATGCATTTTTAATATTTTTGTTGTGTAAATAAATATTGACACAGAAATATAAAATCGGCATTTGGTGCATCACTTCAAACTAAAGCTATATGATTGCTTCAAACAAATAAAAGATACTTAAAAGATACTGTTAACTCTTTTTTGTAATATTTATCAGTAAAAAGTTAGTTCTTATTCAAAATATAGCATTTATTAATTGTCGGAATCGGCTTCAAAGTTCAATTTAATACAGTATTTTTTAAATAAACAAAAAGTATCTGATTTGATTTGATTCCAAAGGATTATATTTATAAAAAGATTGACACAATTTTAATAAATTTATTTTATTTTATTCATCAGCACATTCAGTCACATTTCTTTTTACTGAAATCTTGTTCTTGAGATGATTTCCAGGTAAAATTTCTCCTTAAGGATGTCAAAACCTGCATCAATATTAGATTAAGGTCAAAGCTGCGGGAAAATACCGAAATACTTCCGCAAAGATTTTTTTTATTACGTAAAGTGGCTAGGTAATATTATTACGAAATTGTTTATATGTAAGAAATTCTGAGACTAACACGAAAAAATGTCTTCTTGTAATTCTGTAGACATTGCTATTAATTTTGATAACATGATTGAGTGTTTTGAACAACATTCAAACTTGTATTTCCGTGCATGGAATCCAGGTTCCAAGAATCATTAATTTTCTTCTTTATAGTACTTTTTCTTTAGCTTCATCGGTTTTTCCTCAGAGATTTCAGGTCATTCAATTACCCTAACTATACTAATGTAAACCATCATTATACAGTCAGTTACTAAACCATGCTCTCGATTTTCAATGTTATTTTTATTTTCATGAATAAGGAAGTATTGAATTGGAAGATATTCTTTATAACTTAATCCAATATAGAAAAGCATTCTGACCAAACAAATATGTTATCAGAATTTTTCTGCAATGAAACAGTCAGGCTTATCAAATCAATCTGTTTTATTCAACTGAAATTATTCCTCGGGTATACTTCAGTTTTTACTCTTTTTTGATGTGGTAAATAATATTAATGATATTATGTAGATTCCTTATAAGAAGACTTATTGTAATGGGTTTCATGGCATGACTCTGGGGAAACTTTCTCCACAGTTTCTCTGATTAAAAGTCCTGAAGCAGAAAACCTTACATATATTTATACTATATTACTCTGAAAGACTGGTATCTGACAAATGCTGATATTCTTCGGTGAATGTCAGCATTTTCATAGTCACTTAATGTAGTCCGAAATATTTGCTGAATATCACTATTTCTCGCTTAAATCGACAGATGTCGACATTCAGCAGCACTAATGGTGAATGTTGAATAAAAATGTTTGAGCTATATTAAGAGAAAACTGCAGTTTTTATAAAACATACTTTATTATTAAAACATATTACTATATATATCAAAATAGAAGAAATCTGAAGTAATAGCTGATATTAATAAACTGTTGAACTTAAAACGAATAGTACATTTTTAATGAGAAAAGATTATAATACCATTAATAAACTTACCCAAAAATTACTTTTATTATTATAACAATCTCATTTATTGCTACAACAAACTGTTATGTTCGCTACCCTGGTTGTGGCTTCTCGGCTTTGCGTTTCACCTCTCACCAGAACTTATCTGTACTTGTCAACATCCACAGGTAATAGTGCAAATGAAAAAAAAAAATTACCGATCTATTTAACATGTGTCAATATTCCTCGAAGTATACTTCGACTTTCTCTAATTTTGATCTTTCACGGTAATATGAACAAACTCAAACTATCGAAAGCATGAAGCTTATTCAATACCTAGCCAAAGCAATCAGCACCAAACTATGAATTTTCTATAAATTGCAATAGCTATTTTATTATCAATTTGTAAAGAAATTCGTGTTCAAGTCATTGCTGCCATGCGCAACTTTTTGTGAAGGAAATCTTTGAGAGGATAGTTAGGAAAATATCATTTTTCACACCGAGAACTTGAAAACGCAGGGACGATATGTTTAATGTTCTGCCTGCATCATTTTGTGAGCACGATGACAAGAATAATTTATATTGGATTTCAACTTACGAAGAATATATTATAGAGCGCTTGAAAGCTTCGATCGATTTTATAGATGAGTCTTCCAGTTTTAAAGGGTGGAAAAACAGAAGGATAAAAATTTCCTTTAACTTAATTTTGAAGTAGGAAAGATAATTCCAATTTGGCAATTTTGATCTAATTATAGAGATCAATAATTTCATTAAATATCTTCTAATAGTTGCAACTCCTTAAAAGTTAGAAGCTGAGGTTTTAAACTAAACATGTGGTGCCTTATTTGGAAACTCTCATCAACTGCATTCCATCTTCATACTATTTCCACTCCTTATGATGTAGACGTGATGGAAGATGTAAATGGATGTAGGTAGATGGATGTAGATGTAAATGGAAGTGAAATTTTCTTTCGCTTATATATCTAAATAAAAGGAATTTACTTCCACTTTGCCAATATGGTTTTTTTATTCAATTCTGAAACAATACACTGTAAATTGTCCCTCTACGAAAAGCATTGATGAAGGAGTTAACAAGCATGCAATTCTGCTAAAACATTAAAATACAGAGAAAACTATAATAACTTTCTAAGAGACTCCATAACTTTACATACGCAAATTACAAATCGGACAGTGAATGTCAGATTATATTCTGAACTTTGACTTTTCTTCCCTGGTGATCATGATACAATAATCTTTTTTTTTAATGGTTACCTTTTCAAGATGTTGAATCTTAATGCTAGGAATTGCTCATAGTGTCATAAGTCATTATTTGACTCGTTCTGATCTGCCTTACCACCGGTTTTTGGTTAATGTCCTTATGTTCTTTACTAAACAAAGATATACGCATGATAGCATTGTAAAGATGTTGATACTACATTTTAATATTAAAAACATTTTGTTGTGAATGTAGTTTATAAAAATTAATCAATTTCATCCTTTTCTGAGTTACATCTATATCAATCAATCTATTCGTCTAAATTATGTATTTATAATGTCAAAACATATATTTTTGAAACAATTTTGTGGCCGAAGAGAAAGAAGACACCTTGAATTTTAAAATTTAGTTTTTATTCCATCCTTGGAGGCATAATTTTTGTACAAGCAAGACGCGATGAGGCACGTCAATCCACAGTGTAACACAAGAGCGAAAAAGAGAAAAGAACGTAAAGAGAGACAGAAATATTTTTTCGGTCATTATATGATTTGAGATTCTGATAGGGATATCTTTACACATATCGATTTAGGTAAGGGGAATTTAGGTATTTTTTAAAAAAATTTGCTTGGCTAGACAGTTTTTTATCCCTTCACTCGGAGTGTGTGAAAGTGCACATTTAAGAGAAAGTGCACATTTTTACAGAGCTCTTGGCACATTAATTAAATAAAAAAGGTGGAATTGGATCAAAAAATAAGAGAACATTTTAGAATTAAGTTAATATAAATTGAGATAAAAATTTTAAAATTAATTAGGATTTAATTTAGATTTAGAGATATCATCACACGCACACATATACGCGGAACACCATTCGTCTAATTGCTAATTAATAATTAATGACTAAATCTTTTTCTTCTTGAAATAACTACATAATATGTATCTGAAGTAAGATGATGCATATCAGTTGCTAATATTTTTATTTTCTTTGCAGGTATATATATAAGTATGAAAATTGTTGAAAAATTGTTCCTGAAGTAAAAGATGCATCAAAGACTTTCATCAATGCGAGAGGGAAATTATGAAAAAAAATTCTCTTTCTTCTATAATATGCAGAACAATGTGTCACTGTTTGTACTGCTAGTTTCTTATCTATGGTGCTTCGATTTTCTCACATCGAAAGTCGAAGCTGGCATTTTTCACAATTTAACAATGCTTCCAGCTAACTACAAACAATATGCGACGGGAGATACTTCTCAAATTTCGCCATATCAACATTTATTGGTACGTGTATCATATGTTTATTGTTTCAAAAATAGTTTGCACAATTTTTTTCGTTATTTGAAATAAGTACTACTATAAATAGATGGTTACATATAGAAAAGTAGATACTACAGTACTCAGATTCGGAATTACGGTAACGGATATCAAAATATTTTAATTCAAAATCGTCTCTTTTTAAATCAAAATGTCGTGTGTTGGAAACGACACAACAAAATATACAAAATTTTGATGTAACAGCTAAAACCATTTCTGACATATGACACTTTGTGGTAACAACTTATATTATAAATTAAGGATAAATCTATCAAACCAAGTGTAATTATATAAATGTTTTTCATTAATTAAATGTTTCTGAAAATTTGATATGTGACTTCTTGATATGACAGAGTCAAAATATTTCTTTCAATGCTTTAATTTTTATGCTGTCACCAGATTTCAAGCCAACAAGACTTTAAGTTCACTAAAAATTTTACTTTTTTACAGGAATAGAGAATTGAATTTCTTTCTGGTTTTCTTAAGTCTTCATGAACAAAAATAAAATGCTTACCATCTATTTTGAAAGCTAAGACATCAAAAAAGGTTATTAAACGCTTTAATTTCTCAGTATTTCTTTGAAATCAAGAATTCTTTTTGAGTTGTGTTTTTTGATCTTACTTGACTTACTTGCACCAAACACAAGATATATATACATTTCATAGTTTTTGAAAATATGAAGACTGTTTAAATATGATGGAACAATTGACATTTTTTTTCAGTTAATATGATAATTATGCTGATATGAATGTAATATGACTCAAATATAACTTTATATTTAACATGCATAGTTGCACTTTGACTCAGGTACACTATCTACATCTAATCCCAACTCCATCCTAAATTTGATTTCTGTAATGCTTCTTGAACGATTTTTTTTACAAAGGTGCTAAATTTAGGTTTCTGATTTTCCTAGTAGTTTTTTACACAGCCATTTTAATTCTTATGATAGATGATGGCAAAGTGGATAAGCTAAATTTAGCTAAGTCTAAGTTAAGCCCTTTCATTCTTAAGGATATGTTTATATTTTATCCGCACTTCATAGGACCTGAAAGTTAAACACATTAAGGGTCGTAATATATTGTGAGACAAATAAATCATAAATAATTTATTTTAAATAACCTATGCGCAGTTTTGTACAGAGGGATAGATGTGCAAATATATACATTATGTTTCATTTTTTATTGCATAAGCATTTCAGTCTGTGTTATGCAAATGTAAATGTTCAAACAGTTTGTTTGTTTTTCGTAAACTTACGATTGATATAAACAGTGATGAATCGATTATCGAGTTCCAGTGTAAGTTTCATCGCAGAATTAAAATCTATCTAAAAGATTCTATCTCCGCAACCATCAGAATTTTATGTTGAATTTGTCTTCCAGGGCCTCATAAAAACACTTCTTTTGTTCCTTTTCACAAAATTTTCTCTTCTTTTCTTCTTCTTCTTTTTTTTTTTTTCCTTTTTTTTCTTTTCAAAATCTAGTAATTTCAAATCTAGTTAATTCATTATATATATATATATAATGAATATTCGTTTAAATTTTAATAATTAAATATTTTACGCAATTCCTACTTTAATAGATTCTTCATCGAAATATTTTAAAACTTCAAATTTTGATAGTCATATAATTAACTCATAATATTATAAAGGCCTTCAGTCATAACGTAATATGTATCTCTAATTTTCTGTTAGCTCCCGTAGAATTTATGCTTTAAATTAAAGTGGAAAGAATTAATCTGCAATTAATATAATAATATTTTTTACTGAAAGAAAGCATTTTTTTATAATATGATTATTGATAACAGAGTCACTGAGCGTTTAAACTTTATGGGCAATAAAGAATATCTTTCTTAATTTATGTAATATCTCAAGAATTTCTCAACAAAATTTTCTCAGATTCATCATGAACAAATCGATTAATTAACAATGTTTAATTTTAAATGCATCAAACACTAAGAAAATAAAATGAATCGTTTAAAATAATCGGTCGAAAACAGGTTTAAAAAAACTACTTAAAAAACGATGTACTTAAAACTATAAGCATATACAAAAAATATATAACTAACATAAATACAATTTAATTACAAAAGCATACAACTAACCTAAAAATAATTTAAATCAAGAATCATCCGTTGATAATATTGTCAACAATCAGAACACAATGCGCATGAGTGAATTTTCAACGCCAGTTACGGTAACGCAAATATGTGAATTTTTCTACGCCAGTTGGGGTAACGCTATGCAGATTAGACATTTTTAATTTCCTTTATTCTGAGTTATTTTAATTCAAAAGTACTTCAGAATGAATCTGAAAGATCGATTAATTAGCAATGTTTAATTTTAAATGCATAAAACATTAAGAAAATAAACAGAAGCGTTTGAAATAATCGGCCGAAAAATGTTAACCTAGCCTCATTACTGTTGGGAAAAAAAACTGAAGCCTTACTCATTTGGAGGTGGGGAAAATGGAAGATTTTTTTGCGGGAAAGTTAGTTTTTAATTAATAGTTAAAATTCTAATTAAAAATTCAAAAAAAAGGACCTCAGGTGCACATTCCCGACCTCTAAGGTATACATGTACCAAATTTGGTAGCTGTAGGTCAAACGGTCTGGCCTGTAGAGCGCCAACACACACACATTGAGCTTTATTTATAAGTATAGATATAGAAGTATAGATATAGATATATCAGTGAATCTGCGTATAATCCTCAGCAACAAAAATATAACACTAGTAAGAAATACTACTCCAAACTCGTCTTACAGAGACAGAATAGTGGGGGTCAGATTTTCAGAAAAACAAATATAAACAGTTTCAATAGTTAAATATATTTATTTTTGTTTTTATACATTCTTTCCGATTTCATTTTAACATCTTATTTTATTTTCAGAAAAGAATAAAACGTCAAGAATTCGATGCTGACGGTAAGTATGTTTATGTGAACACGTCGAAAACATTTAAATTTCTTCGGTCGCTTCATATAATTATCTTGTCTACTTTAGTCATTATAATTAACTTTTATCTTCTTTTTGTCTACTTTTATCAAATTCTAACTATATCTACTTTTGCCTTTTAAGCCCTGGTTTTCTTTAACCCTCCGTTTAATCTCAATATTGTTTTGCATACCTGATTAGGTTAATCCATTTATATTATTTTATTCTATTTTTAACACAATGTAATTTAATTTTCTTACAAAATACTCTTACATTTTGGTTAAAAGTTATTATTAGAGTAATATGGGGCAATTTTCAAAACTCGATGATCATTTTATAAAATAGACATATTCATGACGTAAATCACAACATTTTAAGAATAAAAATGATTGCAAAAAATGGAGGGTTAATCTAATCAAAATACTTTCGATGTCTGTGTCTTCATGCACTCTCAGCTAACTAACCCACTAAGATTATTTAAAAAATACTGCAACAAAACTCAAATGAAATATGCTATGAATGTAATAATTCAGGCTTTATTTTCAAATTTCTATATTACTGTAACAAAGAAATTTTCCTTGTAACGTCTTCTGTATGCTTAGACATCTTTCTGAATCTTATAGCAGTTAAAGTAATTCAAACTTCCATTTCCTGCGATTTTTTTCACTCCAGCAAACGATACTTTCTTCTTGCTTCTCCTGAATTCTTTAGAATTTTTTCAAATCCTATTGGTGTCATTCACTTTTTGACTTGATTCTTCTTTTCATGAAAAAAAGGTTGCTCTTTTGCCATAATCTTTCCCAAATTTGCCTCCTAACCCTTTATTTCAAATTCTACTTCTCTTAAGAAACTCTTACACTTAATTCTGACTAACTATTTATTTCAAATTATAACATTGTTTCATCTAAACTGTACATCTATAATAGATGATAATAGCATATTTTATTAAGAGACTGATAACTGCTGAATATTATCATCTTTTATAAAATTGTCTTCTTGTTTGGATTTATAGAAACAAAAAATTTCAGAGTTA
This sequence comes from Argiope aurantia, assembly GCA_026543865.1. Classification (NCBI taxonomy): domain Eukaryota; kingdom Metazoa; phylum Arthropoda; class Arachnida; order Araneae; family Araneidae; genus Argiope; species Argiope aurantia. Next base: position 600,607 of record JAPMOR010097773.1, on the reverse strand, counting down.
TACCAACTTTTTTTTTTTTTTTTTTCATTTCCAAAATTTTGGAATATTTTTTTTAAATATATGAGTTATATGAAACCTATAATAATTTCTTTTGGTTGTTTTATTTCAATATAGATACTAAGATAATATACCACAAATGAGTGAAAATATTATGGTAGAGAGTTATACGTATAAATCACATTCCAAAACAGTATTTATTTCCATTGGGTCGAAATTTTAAATTTTCATCTGAAAATGAATCATTTTAATTTTTCAAGTAAACATTAAACATTTGATAGAATATAAAATTAATTTTATAAAAGCATTGCTATAAGTAGAGGCCAGTAACTTAGTTTATTTTTTTTCAAAGTTCAAAAATTATACTTTTAGAATTATCATAAAATAACTTTAATCACCAATCTTGTCTCTTAAAATATTTATCTATTTTTGGGGAAAATATAAAATCTTCATAACAAAGGTAAAGATGTTTAGAGATACAATTATCGATCAAAACTTTTAATTAAGTACATTTATTTCATATTTTTATTTGTTTTTTTATTAATTATTAACATTTATTTTCTTATTTTCTTTCTATTTATTAAACCAAAACTTAACTTTAAAAGAATTTACAAATTTCTCCGTAATTTGCAACAATTTTTAAATTAATATATCTGGTTTTAATTTTTTTTCTTTTTTCGTGAAACCTAAGCATTTGCGTTTTGCAAATTCTTCCTCCTATACTGAGATACTTGTTGCTGTTCAAATGGTTCAGTTTTATCTTTAGATCAGGTCTTCGAAATATTTACAGGTTTATAATGCATTTCTCTCAAGCTCATAAAATTAACAAATTTGCACTTTGAACAGTACTGTCATTTTATTTATCCTTATGTCTAGGCATTCACACAGGTTTATTTTCCTAATTCTTTTAGAACTCCGGATTAGATTCAGTATCATGTTTGCGAAAAAATGAGATGCTTATAAATTATTTCCAGATTATGCCTTTACATTTTAACATGCCTCAGTTTTCTTGGGTTAAACTTTCAAATCTTCAGTAAAAAAATATAACATTTCTAGTCAACGGATCTAAAATGATTGCAATGTTAAAATGGTGATTGAACTTCCATGCAGTTGATCAACATGATTTTCACTAAGGTTCGTTCGATGTATGAGACATATTTAATTCTTCCTTCACTTCTTTCTGAAAAAATTTCATTGTAAAATGTACTCCGCGAACCCGATTAAAATTTTAAAAAACATTATGTCTTCTTGAAGTTCAGAAATATGATATAAAAAAATAAGACAAAAATGCATCAAATTATTCGTTACCCATCTTTTCCATATATCCTTTTTTCTATTGTTGTTAACAAATCTCACTGGAGAAATGAGTCATACAATTGCGATAAAGGCGCAAGCTTCTGTTTGTCGTAGGTAACACATAACCTAAATAGCTTCTGAAGTAAAGGTCTGATTATTTTTTATCCAGAATTGTCAACTTGGAGGGCTTTCAGCGGAAACTGAACCCATTTATGTTTCTCTTGGAGCAAACCCAGGAAAGCCTCCAGCAGCTAATCCAATTGGAGTAAGCAATTCGTAGCTAAAACGAAAATTTGTCTACCAATTTTCAAAGATTTTTCTAGCTATGCTTCATAAAATAGCCATAATTTTCTTCTTCATTCGATCCTAATTCAGCAGCCATACCTTGCTTTCATGCAAAATCCAATGACTTTGGCTTTTGTCCTTTCTAATGTGATTAAGGAATTTGAGATTGTGAAGCAAATGAAAAAATACATTTTATGTAACAATAGATGGCTTCTTTGAGGTTCATTCTTTCTGTCCACTATTATATACTAACTATTTAACTTCTCTTTCTGGAGTTTAAGGAGAAAAATTTGATGAGTTCAGAAATATTCGCATTCATGTCGGGCTAACAGTCCGTTTAGAAGTTATGTCATGAATTATTAGAATCAAATTTCACAATTTTATGCAAGGTGGCATAATTGACATCTTTTCTCTCTGATGTTCCATTTCGCCCAGATTTTGCTTGCACTAATTTTAACGTTGGTTTTCAATGGAATGGATATCTAATCTGGCAAAGCTTCGAATAAACCTGAATTCAAATTCCAGACAATCATGATTCAGTGTCCTCCACCAAACACTAGCATTGATAATTCTAAGTAAGGATATTTAACCTATATGCATAGACTTCTTTTCTTTCCTATTAATTGCTTAAAATCAAATGGTTTTTCAGAATAACGATTTAAAATAAAAAACAAAAATTTCTTGAACATTTCGTTTCCTGTTGGAGTGTTCTGACAATTCGTCTTCGAACATGTTTACTGTCTTCTCTGTCTGTCTACTTGGATTGTTCATCCGAGTTGAGAATACAAGATTGCAATCTACAGATCAGAAATAGTTAATGAATTACTCTACAATTTCTCAGGATGTGTTAGCTGGGAGTGCTGCAGTACGCGCTATACATCGAAAGTACTGGGCTCTATGGCGACTCTCCAGTGGTTGGGGAGAGTCATGTGTTCCACGGTTGTACAAACTGAACCAGAAATCCGTTCTGAACGTCTTACAGTGCCAGAAGAGCCACCAGATCCTTGTGACTTTGGTACTGGAGCACCAAACTTAGACATGTGCACATGGCTGATTCCTCCGAACGCACCTCCTAGAAGTCGATGGAGACTTGGTATGGGTGAACTTTCAGCTTGGATAGGAGGTCCCAGAGCAGATCATACCACCTCAGACAGGCAAGGTAAGACTGTTTAAAATGTTTTAAAAATTAAATTTAATATTTATTCTTGTAGCTGTTTCATTTTTGCTCTGCAAATCGCATATAACAGCTTAACAATCGACGTAAATTTTCTGATTATTTGATTAAATAAAATAAATCCTTCATGTTTTAATAAACTAAGTTATAACTATCGAAGAAGGTGGATGGCTAAATGGATTTTAGATACCTAGAATTAATAGTAGCTGAATTATGGACGCTACTTAAGCTGCATAAATAAGACATCTTTTAATTTTCAAAAAATAAAGTCCATCTTTTTAATTAATATCTGAATGAAATCATTTGTTTTAACTGTTTATTAATTCTATGAACTTTTTTATAATTTTTTTTAATTCGCATGGTATGTAAATATCAAATAAAGAAAGCAAATGCAAGAGTCAAAATGCAAGAGTCAATTTCTACAAAACTTGTTTTATACATACGTTACGTTAAATTTTCATTTGATTTGAGCTTAAATTTTTAGATATGCATTTTAGCATAATTTAATTGATTCATAAGAACAGACTTTTTAATAGATTAAAAACAACCTATTTACTTTTCGTTTTATTCAATGAAATGAAAAAAAAGATTCTTCTTTTTCTTATATATTATTACTATTTTTCTGAATATCTTTTTTAATAACATTAATAATTTAAAAAAGCCTCAGAAATAATTCTTAAAATTTAATACTTAATTTAAATCTAAAAAATAGAAAGTTTTAAAACTAATCAAAAGTAATTCGTCAATGATATTTTTACCTAAATTAGAGTATTACAGTATAGGAACAAAAACATAAATTTCTTTTTTGGGTAAACTGAATTTCCTATTTTTCAAAAATTTAAACTCAGATTAATGTTACATTTTCATTCTGACTGTTAAAAATTGGATTGATATTAATTCATATAACTGTCATTCAACAACAAGTTTCAGTCAACAGATGCACATATTAATGTTATTTTCTTCCATTACACATTCAGGTGGTTATGTGTTTTACGAAACTTCATATCAAGAAGACAGCCATCAACCGGTTGTACCAACGTTACCAAAGCCTAGTCATCAAATGGTTGGTGGAGCGCGTCCGCTTCCACAAGGAGCAGGAGGATCGTCAATTGATTTATCAGAAGATCATGGAGTAATAGACAGTGCATTGTTTATCAGCCGAAATCTCAGTCGAACTGGACCTATGGGCTACTGTCTTAGTTTCTTTTACATAATGGATGGCTTGAGTGCGGATAGATTGATAATCCATCTGAGAGATATGGAAACCTACGAAAATGCATCTTTGTGGGAAGTTCGAGAAGGTCAAGAAGGCAGCTGGACTAAAGGCGAACTTGCCTATACTTACGATGGCTTTCATCTTGTAAGTATTTAGGGCATCATCATGTTTCAAAAGTGTGTCATTTTTGTGATCTATTATTAAAAGAAAAGACAATTGTCAAGGACAAATATGAAGCATTTGTATTCCACATATAATATTAAAACAATTACAGTTTTTATAAAATCCTTCTCATTTTATTACCCTTGATAGTATGCAAATGGTAAATGAGATGATTCACTGTGTTCTTCATTTCTTAGAGTTTCAGTGAAACACGCTACTCTCATGCTCATTTTTTTCTCCAGTTACATCGTACACAGCATAATGAATTTATTAAAAAAGCTGATTTAAATCATTCAAATTATTCTTAACCGCATAAGTTTCAGATTAGTTGTCTAAAGCATAGATCAGTTATGACTTATTAGAGCTCTCCTCGACAATTTTGTATAAATTAAATAAAGCAAATTGGACAAAACTTTTATAAAATTATACTAAAAAGAATATTTTTAAATGCAAAAATAGTCCCCTAAAATCTTTTTAGTAACCCTGAAAATACTTAAAATACTTTATTTTCCTAATTATAATTTTAAGGAATCCAGTTCAATAATATTAATGTCCCATTTTAAAGCAACTTAACACAAGAAAAGTATATTTTGGGACAGACCTCATAATTTTGAGCCATGGTCAGATGACGAGGACGACACCTGAGCTTGTAACCCCCTCGCCTAACTTCCACACAAACGAGAGGACATTTGGCCCGACATAATTCCTTCTATAGCCAGGATTTCCCTGAAACACGTAAAAATCGTAAAAATCTTATAATTGATTATGCTCAGTTTCTTTTTCGTACCTACATTAACTTGTAAGCTGTCCACTATCAGAGTTAAAATAATTTTTATCTTGATTTATTTGTTTAACAAATTATTCTTGAAATAGTGCTTTTTGCTATGCATTTTTTGTTTTGTTCTGTTTTTATCAATTTGCAACAGCATTTTAACACAAGAAAAGTCTCATAATTGAATTTTTTCAATATTTGATTGCTAAAATACTGGTTAATGACCAAGCAAATTAATTAATGCATGGTGTCTATTGTACTAAAGTATCAAGTAGTTATTGTTTAATTCTCATATCTGCTTAAATATTGGTTTTAATACTAAATTTTGTTGCAATTACTTTAATTTTGATTTAAAAAACTATGATTATATTTTTCTTCGGATCACGTGCTCAGAATAAAAAAAAAATATTTTTTCTTTAAAAGGCTTTTATTAGTGTAATTAAATCCTATCATTTTCCCTTTAGATCATATTTGAAGCTGTCACTAAGTCAACGAATGATCCAGCAAGGCCTTTCAGGGGTCATTTTGCTTTGGATGATATGGTTTTTCAAAAAATGGGTAGCCCAGATCTTGACAACTGCTTCGGTAATTTCACTTCATTTTAATAACCAATTATCTCACTGAATTTTTAAGAATTTTAAACTTCCAAGTGCTGGCGATGTTTTCACTTTTTCTGTATAAAGTCATAGGCTTTATGCAGCTACTAGATTATTTTTTACGAATATTTGTTGAATCTTAAATAATGATAATTTATTTTTATAACACGTTTTTCCCCTTTCTTTATTAGGACATTGTACCTTTGAAGGTGGGTTTTGCGGTTGGACAAATGATGTGGAAGACGACTTCGATTGGGAACTTGGACGGTCAAGTAAAAGTTTTTTAACGGGTCCATCCAGGGATTTCAGTAGTTATAATAGAGACGAACAAACAGGTACAGTTTTCTAGAATTGCAAATTCAACATAATTTTATCTTTAAACAACGTCGAAAATATGGCAAAAAAAAATCTTGCTGTAGATTTTAAAATAAGACCAGCACAGTAGTAATAAAAGTACTACCCAGCAGTAGTAAAATAAAACCATATTGCACAGTAGGTACTTTTGATTTAATTTCTCAAGAACATTTTATACTTCTCTTTAATTTTTTAGATAGCTGTTTTATATAGTTTACATATTGTTGCATATGTATTCAGATGTTTTTCTGCGCTCATGCACTTATGTGAAGGATGTCTACTCTAATCAAGCTTGTAGAAAGAGGGATATGCAGTTGTAAATATGTTTTAATGAAGTAAAGAATTGTTTTTATGTTATTTGAAAATCAATAAATGTACTGCAGAAAAATTACGAAATCAAAATTTTTATATGGTTTAATAGTCTTATTAATCATATTAAAATAAGCTTGTTCGATTAATATTTTTTTTAAAAAAAAAGTTCTATTCTTCTGCGTTCAAAACTGATGAACTGTGAAGCTTAGAATTTCCTTAATTCAAATTATTTTAGACTATTCAAGCGACTTTTTAAAAGAATGATCATCCAGTCAAATAATGAAATCCAAAGCTTTTTAACTAAATCAATTTTAACTGCACAAAGCGGAACAACTTTATTTTTGTTTAAAATGCTATTATGTTTAGAATATTTTTCTAAAAATTAAATTCGGAAACTGTAGAAAAATGTAAATTTTTATTTATTTATTTATTTATTTTTGTCACACATTTATTGATTCAAACAACATAAAAAGTCTTTATTTCAAACAAAACATTTTTCCACATGAAAGTATATGCCTCTTATCAAAATTAGCTACTGCTCCATGATTATAGTGGGTACTTTGTATAATCATGCGGTACATACATATGTACATCCGATAATCCATTACTACCTATACTTAAACTTTTCTTTGAATCCATTTAAATACAACAACAAACTGTCGATGAGTGAAAAGCGCAGTTGTGGTGGGAATGGCACAGCACTTCATTATGATACGGAATGAGTCCTCATAATTTCTTGGTACATGAAAAAACCATCATCAAACCACGAACAAGAATGGCTGAAAAGAGTCGCCAGCAACTTCATTTCCAAGCAAAAAATCCATAGGATAATTAAGTTTATCTATGAAATCAGAGGTCTTTTTTTGCCTCCCTAGCTTTCAACATCAAGAATCATACTCACAAGGACTAAGGGGGGAAAAGCACCACGGTTTCTTCACGTTCATTTGCATTCTTACATATCTTTCAGACAGAGATTTTCTTTGTTAACATTAACGAAATTATTTAGTATTTGATTTTTATAACTGAATCCTTATTTACTATGTCGTGATAATAAGTGAACACAGAATTCATGTTTTTTTTTTTTTTTTTTTTTTTTTTTTTTTCGTATATAATATCTTTCTGCATATTCCAAATAATTTTTCTATAATATTTCAAAGTAGAAACTCCTTGTAAACGGTTTCATTTTATTATCATTTCTTATATGTTTGTAAATTCTGTACATAGTTATTTTTGTTTTTTACTGTAAATATTTTGGTATTTAATAAAATTCCCGTAACATTCTCATCAAACCGTTCAGTGACCAGAATGATTACGGATATGGGGGTATGAGACGGCGTTCTATTCTGTCCCAATAAATCAAATAGCATGGAATAAAAATTTAAAATCATTTTGTTCCATAAAATCTTGAAACTATCAAAATCTTTTGGATTATACTTTCTAAATAGTCCTTTAACTTTTTATACCTGAAATAGATATTCCTTCCAGGTGGGTACGCCTTCATTGACGCATCTTTTCCAAGACGTCCAGGAGACAAAGCCCGACTCTTAAGCCCTAATTTCCTCGCAACAGGTAAGAATTTGTTTCTATTTTATGTAAGCTGAAATTTTATTCATTCGATGATAACTACGAATTAATTTTTCACAAGTTGATGAAAATCTCTTTACCGCAACCATCCTCCATTCCAAGCTGAATCGGTCGATCAGAGTGAGTGGCAGCCTATTTTGGGGAGACATGATGTGCATTAAAGCAAGACCGAATTCAATTGTAACAAAGATAGTTTGGATCTATAAATGAAAGAATGATTTGTTTATCGTAGGTGATAACAATCCTGTGTGCATGAAATTTGCCACTCACATGTTTGGAAATGGAATTGGCACTCTGAGAGTCTTGAAACGAGTTCCTGGAGATGAAGCACCGGACAGGGTCATTTGGGAAGTTAGCGGAGAATCCGGCAATAAATGGTACCGAGCTCAAGTTTCCGTTTCTTCGGCCACATCGTATCAAGTAAGTGCGATTACCATAATACTTTTGGCTAAGAGTAATAGTTATAAATTAATAAGCACTTGAAACCATAGAAGTTTATATTATTCAGGGAAAAAAGATTAAATAATTATTAAAAATGTACCAGAAATTCTTGCCTATGACTAAGTCATACTCAGAAAGAGTAAGTATTACGAAAGATGGTTCAATGATAATTGATGCAATGCATGTTTTCTACGCGTCTTAGAACTAGAGAATGGGTTCATGAAGTAAAAGAGCTTTCATTTTCAATGCAGAGTTTTATCACATTTAGTTTCAATTATCCAAATTCAAAATTTAGCTTTTACTTGCATATGTATTAGTACCTTATACAATATTGCTTAAATGAGCGCAAAGTCATTTACGTTTTCGTCATATGATAAACTTACTCAGTAACAACTGATGAGGAAGTTGGATGAAAATAATACCTTGATACGTCAGTATTATACAGGAGAACATCAATCATATCAGTGTCTAACATAAGAGTCAATAGCATACAAGTCAGAGAAAATTCCTACAAACAGATGCATGAAGCACAGAATTCACTATTTTGCAATGCAGATCTTTGGATCTGGAGCCACAAAATGTGATATATTGTTACTTCTGGGTGAGTAAGTGTTGTAAAAAAAAAAGAAGGTTTCACTTAAAAAGGATTTTCAGTTAGATTTTTAATTAATTAAAATTTAATTCAATTACTTCAAAACACATTATCAAACGAAAAACATTTTTAAAACACTTAAAAATTCAAAAAATATTAACTTTTAAATGATATTAGTTTTATTTCCAGGCAATGTTTTCTTTAATTTTAATCAGCTATTCAAACTTACTTTTAAATACAAATTGCAATAATAAGTTTTATTGATGCTATAAAATTCCAAGTTAATTTTATTCTTCCATTGTGTCTTTTACTCTTGCTCAATGTTAACATTATGATAGAAAAAGAATTGATTTCTGAACATTAACTTGAAATCAGAACATTAGCTTACACAATTTCTCAAGGTGATGCTTTTAAGTTGCCATATTGAGTGAATTAAAAATTGTTACGCATAGGATGCAACGGCTGATACAATCAATGTCAAGCTGAGACCAAACTAACAAATCAAGTCTAAAACAATTTTAGATATGATTTTAATTGTCCGAGACAATTCTTTTTATTAAGCTACGATATTTTGTGAGCAAAGTTTAAAATTAAAAAAGACTTGCAAAAAATTATAGAACATTTTTCATATATAGAGTTAGCAAATGGACGTATAATTTTAAGAAGTATAATTTGAGTCTAGGAAAGTAAACTGTCTTGTGTTTCTTTAGTTTAAATTAATGTGCAGAAGTAATATATTTATTACTTAGCTTAATAAATTCTCACATTGAGATATATTTTTAGCTTGTGTTTGAAGGCATCGTCGGTACAAACTCCTTGGGAAATATTGCTATAGATAGTGTCTCATTCGTACCTGGGACATGTACAAGTAAGTGAAAAAAAATTAACTATTTTCAAAAAAAATTTCTAGATTTCACATTAAATATTACATTCCGTTTCAAAATAGACATTTGTATTAAAATAAATCTTTTAGTGAATATCAAAATAACTTTAGCATAAATAAATTTCTTAATGTGATATATACTCGTACGTAATTTTTGAAAACAAAAACTGCTAATGCCTAAGCTATTGTTTCTTAAATTTAAAAATTATATATTATTTTTTACGCTTAACACTTAAATGAAATTTTCGATCACTTTGCTTAAAATTATTGGAGTTTGAAATAATTGAATTATTGAAAAGTGACGAATTCCTCAGAGTATTTTAAATTTTTCATTTACATTGAAAGCTTTATATGTGTTACTGGCAAAACTTGAAATCTGAAAATTTGAAATGATAAATATTTTACACATTTCATAGACATTTTATTCAATGCAAAATGACAAACCGGTGAAGTATGGAATGCATCGCCATTTATGATTCGATTTTTCTTTTCATAAGAAATAAAATTAACTACGATTCAAAATGAAATTATTTCCCTTCGTGACGCGATAAGTAGATTCATACTTTATTTTGCTTTCTTTAATAAGAAAGAAATAAACTTTTTTCGCATGAATTTCAATTTTCTTTACATATTTTGAATAAAAGGTTTTTAATAGCCTTTTTTGTCATTTTTTAAAAAAATAACATTTGTATTTCTACAGAATATACATTTTAAAATAATATCGTTACCATGACCTTCTTTTCATATTCAGTCTAAGCAGCAGTTGTCATTTTATAGAAGACAACTGCTATAAAAGGGTTTGCATGCAATGCCTAGGAAAAAAATATAACATATTCAAATAATTCTCAAACTTCATATGTTCATTCTACAGAATACTGGGCTTCCATATATCCCTGACAACATATACATCATAAATATTATTATAAATATTTATTATAATTATTATTTTACTTAATAAAATTTATTATTATTATTATTATGGCCATAAAATTTATTTATGAAGTTGGAAAAGTTTTTTATTGTTATTTTTGAAGCATTTATGTATCAAAAAATGTTTACTTAAGACACGTTTGTTGTTTCAATTTCGTACTAAATTCAGATTAAATTCATTTTTAAAGAACTTTACTTGATTTTGTGTTCATAAAGAATGCTATTAATGAGAAATCTAACTGTTTCTAGTTTTTATTTGTACTTAGATTTGAAATATTACATTTTTATGAAAAGACGTGTACTTCTTTGCATAACTAATTAATCTATTATTTCTTTTAGTCACTCCTCAGACAGCTGCCAAAAATTCGGGTATGTTTCTTAATATCACTGCTAAATTTAATATTTATTTTCCTTTATCTTACATAAACATAATATTCAAAGTTATTTCTCCTTGTCTTATATGATTGCATAGAATTTTAGGGAAAGGAAGCTCTTTTTTCAATTACTTAAATGTCAGCTGATTTTCTAATTTTCGATAAAATGTAATTCTTTAAAAAGATAATGCTGTACTATTATGAACGAGAAATTAAGTTAATGAATCTAAAATCTTCAATTCAGGTTCCATTTTTTTTTAATTTCATTTTTATTAGATTTTGTTTTTATTATAACTAGACTTGGAGAAATTTTTTTTAAAGTAATAAGAATAAATTATTTTAATTTATTAGTAATTATTTAAGAATAGGAATAAATTATTTTATTCTCATTCTTTAGTAAGAATAAAATAATAAAGAATATAAAGAAAAATAATTTATTCTTTAATAAGAATAAATTATTTTTATTTATTAGTAATCGAAATAAATAATTTTATTTTTCAATAAAGATAAAGAAAATCTGTTCATGCATAAGGATTTAAAGATATAATTTAAAATTTATAGCCCTTAAAAACTTTTGCTTTTTTGACCAAGCGATAATTTATTCACTGAGAAGAATTCTCATCGCCATTTTATCTCTTCGTATCAAGATATGGAGTTGTTTGATAGATGAAGAAAAACTGCGTAGGAGGCAGAACTGATGATGCGTTGTGACGTATGTCTTTAATAAGTAATCGATAATGTGGCGTTGCCATGGTTTCTCCTCTTCTTCCCAGAACTTTTCCAGGAAATGCCGGGGTAATAGAAGCTATATCCGAGATTCGTGGAAACGGCCTCATTAATTTTTGAAAGGGAAACAACATCTACATTTTTTTTAATTGGTGAAAACTTAAAAATTAGCTATTTTTAATTTATATTATTGATAACTGCTAAGTAAAATAAGGATATTCATAAATTCCCAAATTTATAATTCTTTATACATTAAATAACAAAATACAAGTTAAATAAATTAACTATTTATTTTTACTTTCTCGTGTACCAGGTTTAAAGGGAATATTGTAATCGTCAAAAATATCGAACTGGGGATTTTGACGACTCCACGTTTCATATTTCCCTGAGTACTTAAAACGTATTTTTGGCATTATGTCAGTCTATCTGTGAATGCATAAATCAAAACTTGTTTGAGATAGACGAATGAAATTTGGTATAAAAACTTACGACGAAATTTGCTGATTTTTATCAAATTTTGAACGAAATTCATTCACAGGAAATCTGGTTGCCTGGATGTTCGAGTAGTAAAAAATCTATAACTACAAAACGCTAAGTAGATACAAATTTTGAATACAGATTTAGCAGATGAAATACAATATTTATCAAATTTTTAACAAAATCTGTCTAAGTTTGATTGCTTGTCGGTCTGTACTCTCACATGCATGTAAATACAATAATTCATAAACACAATGATTTAAATCAATGAAATTTCTATATGTTATCAGGTAACTACAGCTGGAAATCCGTGCCAAATTTGATGTCAAAAAATAGACAAAAAGTCATCTAAAATACATATTCTCAAGGTAGTAAAAATGCTCGATTCAAGCTAAAAAAATCTATATTTCGTAACTATTGTTCATCAATGTTAAGACATTAGCGGCCTTACCTAAGCTCCACAATTTTATGCCGGAGAAGGAGGGTAAAATAATTTATTGAAGAATATGCGAGATAAAGTTACAGAGAGACCATGTCCACTGGTTAAAGTATGATTAAGAAAACATAAGTAATATATGCTTTTATCACTCAGCATAATTCTTAGCTTTGTTACAACAAAAAATTCCCTCACAGCTTTAGCTGATTCCGGAGAAATTGTTTTCAAAACCACACTTTCGTTTGTAACCGAGCCGTGGTGGCCTGGTAGTAAGGTCTCCGTTTCGCGAATAGAAGGTCTCAGGTTCAAAACCCTTTACTGCCGAAGAATGCTTCGTGTAAGCGGGTCTGATTCCCATTAAATCCGTAGCGGCCAACCATCCCCATGATGATGTGGTGTGGAAGTTTGGAGATGGAGTGTCGGCTGAGGTGTCACTTTCGTCTTCTGACCGCGGTATAAAATTTTTAAGTCCGCTCCAGGAAACCTTAACTTAGTGTTGTTTTAAAAAACGGTACGTTAATATAACTAACTAAACTGCATTTATAACATTTGATAATCGAATTTCTGTTGCGCCGAAAAATTACAATTCTTGTTCTGAAACTAGAACTCCAAACTTATGTTTCGAAATAGATCTGCTTTTTTTTTTTTTTTTTTTTTAATCTTCTAGAGTTAAAAATTTCTCTTCCAATTTTTTCTCATGCTCTCTTCTTTTAATTGAATAGTGAGAAAAGCCTTATCATAAACAATTTTGATTGTGAAATCAAATAATTTTTATTTGATAAAAACATGAAAGATCAATAATAACTGCTGCAGCATCATATCCCACTCCCAAATTCGGATATTGTTTTAATCCAACTAAATTAGTAGCTAACTAATTTCGTTTGTTTTCAAAATTGTGCATTAATCATGATAATATAGAAATATAATATCATGGAAAATACAGTACAATGATATTAATGATCCCAGTTCTTGAATATTAGAATTTATGCAAAATGATTTTGAATAAAAGGAAAAGAGAACTAAAGCGTATATTTTAATTTTAATATCTCGAGAATGCTGAATTTGAAAATAATGAAGGATATAAAAATTTTATATCTCCCCCAGTTCATTTCCAGTTTGCGTTCCTACAAAAATAACAACTTTTTAAGACATCAACTCATTTAATTTTATTTTAGTTTATAATTTTATGTATCCGCGCGTTTGTTCCCAGGAATACAAAAAATCTGAAAGGTCTTACGATTTCTCGAGAAATAAACCCTAATCGCTGCTATATTAAAATGTCATATGTCAAAGACTACACGCATATGAAAATTTAATATAACCTCTGGAACTACTAGCGACATCTAGTATTTTATCATAATTTGAGAGAAGATGTCGCTAAATTGTGAAAGCGTCTTGCTTCAATAAACAGTTTTGATAAATATGGCGTAAAGCATTTTAATATAACAGGGACGATATAACAATTTCAAAATTCTTTTAACTGGATTTATTGACACATTCTACATTGCATCAGTAAACACAATGATAATTCAAATATTTTTGAGAGAAAATCAAATAGTTTTCGGTTACTCATGTTATAGCAATTGATAAACTTTAAACTATCAATAGTTATCCTTAATTATATTTTGTTTCCTTCTTGATAAATTTTCATCGAAAAGTTTCCGAATCGTAATCTTTGAAGATTCATTGTTAAATAAAATACAAAATCTTACAAGTTGTTGCTTATACGTTAAACATTTTTTTTTTGTCAAAACTTCTTTTCATTTGAACAAAACATTTGTACTTGGATAAAAAAACGGAAATGCTTAATTGATTTTATCATTTCCGTTTCTAGAAAACAGTTAATCTCGCGGCTATTTTTTTTGAGTTGATAAATGTGATAAAATTCTGATTACCTACCTACATGCATTGATATTTTGATAAGTAAAATTTCTTTTAAAAACATAGGAAACCAACAGATATTTTTGCGCTAAAAAATCTTTATAATAATTTTATTAAAAAATTATAACTACGGTGATCTGCTTTTGATACAAGTCACTCAGTTTTGAATTACAAAAGAAGTTGTTTTTCAAATGGTTGTGACATAGAGCTATTTTTGAATCAAGTCCCCATTTCTATTCATTTTTAAATTGGAATGATGAATTATTATAATGACACATTTGGCGAATGCATGCTTCATTAGCACCTAGAGTATAATGCGTATTATTCTTGATATGAATAAAAGCGGATATCTACAAAATAGGATATCAGTCATTAATGCTTAGTTTTGACGTATATCGATTCTGAAAAGTAACATTAAATAAAGGAAATAGAATCAATTATAGGTTTCCGGTACCACTTGGAATCGAATAAATGAAGCAAAAATAAAATGAACGTTTTCATTTCAATTGAAAGTCGCTTATATATGTGATTATATTTTTATATAAGTATTTAAAAGTATATTTTATCAAAAAACTATATATTTAATAAAAAAAATATGGCGAATATTTTATTACTATACAATAATTTTTTACAAATTAAATCTGTTTCCAAAATAAATACAAATATCAATCCAGAAGCACAAAGTATTTAATTTATAAAAGAAATTTTATTCGCGATTTCAGTTACTCAATTAAATCTCAGATTAATTTTGCTTCAATAAAGGAAAAAAATTAATGGCACAGTTAATTAAATGGTTTCAACTAATTAAATTATTAAATCCCATTCCTTTATATGCATGGAATTTTTTTAAACGCTTCATATTTTTATTTTTATACCCCTTAATAGTTTTGAATACTCTTATTGTTTTCTATTTATAATCCATATATGAAAGGTAAAAATGGAGGTGTAAATTATAAAACTGCATGCCCATATTTTTCTCACTTTTTTTTTTTATTAGAGGCTGGTTAGATTCATCTTGAATTTATTTTTAATTTGTATGTTTTGGGATAATATACATACATATACGTGATGAACCTTCAAAATAAATGCCCAACCTTTAGCAATTAAGCTAAATAATCATAATGTTTTATAAATAGAAAATTGAAAAAATTAATAACTATCATAAAAATAACTATGTTCATACTAAAAGATAAATATTTCTCCAATTAAATTTTAAAATAGGCCATTTAGTCAGTCTTAAGTTATTAAACAATTTTTTCTGAAATTATTAATTTTAAATATCAGATCAGTCTTAGGATATTTCTGGACATGGCGAAGAGAAAGCATTTTGGCAAGTTTCAGCCTCTTGAAACTCTCTGAAATGAAGTTCGACTGCCGTAGTTCTAGAAGAAAAAAGTTTCTTATCTATTGCAAACAGAAATAATTATGGATTAACTTTTTTATAACAATACTTTTTCTCAAATACATTTATTTTTCTCTTGACTCACGACGACTCTTTTTTTTTAAAGGTGATTGCACTTTTGAAGAAGACTCTTGTGGTTGGACCAATGCATTGCCCATAGATGCCTTGGATGATTTTGATTGGGCTCGACAATACAGCTACAGCACTTCAGGACCGTCAACTGATCATACGAAAGGTACAAAGGAAGGTAAGACGGTAGTCGACCCCAAGCCATCAGTAAGGAAATAATTAGGCAATAAAAATTGTAATAGTTACATTTCTTCACGATATACAAACATTTGAAAAGAATTCAATATTGTAATACATACTAAAACATGTTTAGATTGAAACATGGGCCGTATGGAACTCAATACAGAATTGTGTCTTAGTAACATACTCTAAGTTTGCATTTTTACTTCAGATTCAATATTTTGTCTTCATAACTTGTTTCTTTGCACTTTTATGGTGCTAGCCTAAATTTTTGTTAACTACAAAAGTAAATTTAAATAAAACTCATAATTTAAATAAAGCTGATTAATATTTGTAAATTGCTCTCAAAATAAGATAATGTAAGCAATGTATGATAATTTTAAGATCGTATTAAACGGCTATTAGGTTTATAAAGAGATTTATGTTGTTTAATTTATCAAAAAACACTAATTTCATGAGACAGAAAAAAAAGTTTCAGTGTTTCCCTCACTTCTAATAACAGTGTATTACTTCTAATCGATTAAAATCAGATTTGAAATAACTCATTTGAAACGCTGTCATTTCATTGTAAAATAATGCATTCAGAATTTGATGAACAGTTGTTTAGTTCATAGTTGGCTAAATACTTCAACTTTAATTTTCTTTGTTGTTATCTAAAACCTTCAAAAATAATTTAATCTCACTTAACAAAATTCTATGCTTTTTTTTAAATCAAAAACATATTAGTGTGTTGTGCCCTCATACAGGTAGAAACTTACAAAATTCATATCTAATCTTCAAGATATTTAACCATAATAGTAGAAAAGAAATATTTTTAAAATGAAACTGAATAATAAAGTATATTTACGTTTTTATATGTCATATCTTACACAGAAAATGGTAAGTTTTATGTTCAATAGAAACTTGTATCTAATTGCTTTGGTTTTAATTTTGAATCTTCAGTACATTTTCAGATATTGAAAAAAAGGATAATACTGTAGCTATTCAAATATTTAAACATCAGAATTGTTACCTTTTAGGTTATTATATGAATCTTTTGAGCAATCCTCAAGCTCCCCAGAGAGGTGGTACGAGAGCTTGGTTAATTAGTCCTCTTTTCTCAGCGACTGGAAGAACCCGTTGTCTGTCTTTTTACTATTTCATGTATGAAAGATCTATAGATCCAGCCGGACCAAGTTTAGGCAGTTTGCGAGTGCATGTGAAGTCAGCTGCTGGAGAAGCTGGTGGAAAGATTACAACTTTGTGGAGATTGCATAATCACCAAGGACAGCGATGGCAAACGGCTAGAACTCCTGTGGTGATGGGTTCTGAAAGAGCAGCACCTAGTAGCCCTTATCAGGTAAATACGGAATGCTAAGAGAATAGCTTTTTTGCAGAACAGAGATTTTTAAATCATGAATTTGCGTTGGTGTGGGTGTTCGCAGAATCGCCACAGTTTTTTGTTTGTTTGTTTGTTTTATGGTTTGAATTTTCTAACTGATTTTAGTTAAATTTGTTGTGCTGATTTCAAATATGAAAGCAATATTTCTCCCTCAGCTTTAATTTTTATGATTTAGTGCAGCTGAATTCTAAAATCATTAAAATCTTGAAGGGAAATTTGTTCCGAGAACAATGAAAATGGAATACCTCGAACTCGAATCTTGTAATCGCATGAAAAAAGGGAAGAATATTAGTATTTAGACACACACAGAAAGTCCCATATTTAAAAAAAAACACACAATACACACCATAGCTTTTGTCAGTATGAAATTAAGTTCATGATCATCAATGAAAAAATTTGTGTGGATTTGAAGATGGTTCATTATTTCCTTTATTAATAAGGGGATCACTTCAAATATCTTGTGCCTGCGAAATAGCAGAACCAAACAACACCACTATCTGAGAAAAGAGTGACTTAACAGAGAGAACATGGTTGCTGGGGAATGAAATGTCATTCGTTATCCATTAATCGGACGTGGAAGAATCATCTTGCTTCCGCTCTCTGTAAAGTTAGATTTAATGGAACAGTTTCAAGGAAGTTTTTAATCAGGATAGTTCTTGCTTTGTACACATAGGATAAAAAAGTGCCTGGAATAAATAGAAAAAATTTTGTATTGGAATTCAATGGTCGCCAAGTCATACAATTCATAAAATATTTATTAGATTTAAATTATATTCATTAAATAATTATTCTCATTTCTAGATTACATAAGTGAGACAGCCAGCTGCAAGAATCTCATTTTCTGTCAAGAACTTTCTTAGAAATCAGAACATAATTTTTTTTAAATTTAATTAACTGCAAGTTTAATAGTTTCAGAAACCTTGGATGTAATATAAGCATATCCATTACCTTTATAAACATTTAAATAGTTTTTCTGTAAATCATGACGGCAATAGTGGACTATTATGAACGAAAGACGGTAAATGATTTCACTAGAATAGAAGATTAATGGAGAACCAATATCATGGCATATGGGTTATTAAAATAATGACAATTTATAGTTGGAATCTCCAAAATATTGCGTACACACTGTTTTTTCAAAAATTTCCTTAAAAAAAGCTTTAGAAATGAAGTAAAGATGCTCTTCCTTTTATTTTTATTTGATTTTTCTCATTTCTAATTATTAATTAAGCAATTGTAGATTTACAGAATTGCTTGTTTGTTTTTTAATGCTCCATTGTTTTGCATAATTTACTAATGATAAATTTTTTTTTAATCTAACACCTGTAAGTTAAGCTTAATTTGCTGTGCTAACCTAGGTAACATGAGTGTTATATTTTACAAGCAACGGTTGATGGGCAAAAATTAAAATTATAAATGTTTTCAGCATACTAAATGCACATCAAATCAATTAAAATATCTCTGAGGCCAAAATTTTTGTTGACCCATATAATTTGGTATGAATACCAATGAAATATAATTGTTATAAAATTGTAATCCAACAAAAGATAATCATATACAGAAATAAAATTTTTCATAAATCTGACTTTTGAAATCTTAAATTTCATTACATACCAATCTGTAGTTAACAAAGTTGTCTCATTAATGATTAAAAACCGGCAACTTGTATGTCTTAATAGTCGCATTTTTAAGACTAGTCATTATTTTCTTCTGCTGCAAGGAAGGAAAAAAAGAAAGAATTTATTGAATCTCTGTCTGCTTGACGAGTATTTTATACTGATGAGAAGGAATATACCTGCATCATCTTTCATGACTAAAAGCAATTATTTTATTTAATTATTCATCCGAATTTATTTTCACAGATATTGCCAAAAGTACTATGTATTCATTTATTATCATAGATTCTTGCCGAATGCATTTAGTAAATTTCGTCAGTTTAGACGCTTCAAAATTCCTATTTTATTTCATAATAAAATTTAGATGTCTTTCTTTTTCTTTTATTCTTAGATTATTATAGAAGGTATATGGGGAGATGGTCGAGTTGGTGTCATTGCTTTGGACGATATTAGCTTCTTTGATGGAGATTGCTCGTGTGAGTCATTTCATTAATCTTGTATGTTTCATAGAAGCTCTAAACTTCTAAATGAAAATATAAAACTAATGTTTTCTTTGTATGTTACAGCACATCCACTGAAAGCAACTGCAGTCATTGGTAAGTTCACAATACAATAATTATCTCCAATAATCAAGTATGTTAATGAACCACAAATTCGAACAGTGCACTCTTAGTAATCCGGCAGATATCAGAGCAAAGCACTGCCGGATTAAGAAAAGTGTCAAATTAGTGATGGTTCATTAAAAATGTGCTTTGATATTGAAGCCTATTTTGATTCAACAAACTAGATAAAATTAAACAGAAAATTATATATAATAAATAATACAAAATGCAATTTAAATTTAAGCTGCTACCTATTGCTTACATCCACGCCGAAGTGTGACATTTGCTTACAGCGACATATTTTCCCTTTAATTCTTTCCCGTCGCCCTGCAGAAAACACGGGATTGTAGTAGAGATAGGATTGAGACATAGCCGGTTTACTGTAAATCTACTGTATTTATTTGAGGAATGTTTAATAATAACTATTTCTAAATTATGAAAACAAGAGAAGAATTAGTTGAACTCATATTACATGATTCTAGACCTGATTCTTACCGATATATTTCAGGTATACATATTTCATGTTTAGGAGAGTTTATCTTTGATTTCGTTTATTCCTCTCTTGTTTCCATCTAAACTATGCAAGTGCGCTTATTTCAAAACGAGCCTTTCCCTTTCATATGTGATCACCGCATTTTTTGTTGTTGTTGTTTGTTTTGTTTTGCATTAAACATTCAAAATTCTAAATGAAACAGTTTTATTTAACATCCCGATATTCAACTAATATTTTAAAATATGTTTCTTTAAATTCTCAACTCAATAAAATACAGTTTGAAAGAAAGCTCATAATTCTTTCTCTACTTGTTCTTCCTGAAGAAGAGAAAATGTGATAAATTCCTCTATCGTCCTAGTCGAAGAAGATATCACGTAAGGAATTCTCCTCGAAAGGAACGTCCCATATTACTTCCTTAACATCCACTTGTTATTCTTAGCGGCTTTTGTGCAATAAGAAATCAGCTCTAAAGTACAAATTTCAAGTTATAACTGTTTTCATTAATAACTTCAAACTATATTCTGCTTCTATATTGCTGCAATATTATTCAATACATTTTCAGGAGTCTAATTCGCAACTGACTGTAGTTGATTTAATTTTGCATGCAAACTACTTAAATTTCAGTCTTTTACAGTGATCATGAAATTAATAAAATAGCAGTGGTTTCTAATATTAAAACTTCTGCATTTAATTCCAGGTAACCTCATCTGTCATCATAATTTCAAGTTATCCTTCACCGAACTTTTCATTTAGGCTTCCTTTCTAGGTGTTCTATATAAATGCTATATATTCTAGGTTTCTATATAAAATTGTAAAATACAAACAAAACCTTTTCAGGAAAAAAAACATTTCATGAGAAAACACATTTTGAGGTTGTTAATCGAACTGTATTTAATTTTCCTAACGCAATGGAGTTTCACAATAGAGCAATAACAGGTAAATGAATTAAACACGAAAGCACATGTAATGCCAATAATTATTTCGACGAAGTTCATTATATGTAATTAATACACTGAAGCCTCTCCAGGCAAATGCCAAAAGTTATTTAGATGAAATTCATTATATGTAACTAATAATTTACTTTTCTATGCATAAAGATCAATTATTATTTTTATTTTTTTCCCTGACATTCCCAATTTACCTTGAAAACAAAATATGAACTCATTTATTAATCAGATCAATTCATTTGCAGATTGAATATCCTGCAACTGCCATGAGTTTTTACTGATTAGGCTGAAAGATTTTAAGACGCATTTCGTGTGGTTATTGGTTGATTAGATTGAAAGACTTTATGCCGCATTTTGATTAGTTAATCAATAACTGATTTTGATAGGAAGAATATACCGGGCTGTGCTTGACTGGTTTTAATTTTAAATTAAAAATGAGATTTACATGCATTTTGATTTTAAAGAAAATTCTTAAATCTAAGAGTGTTATAAATTAAGATTACTTTGTCGTAATTAGAGTGGCATGTATTTGTTGTGACTCCAATTATTGGGACCTTATAGAAAAATAATTTTATTTACAATTTTACTAAAGAAATTAAACATTTGATTTTTACTACGCGCTTTACCGAAGCAGTGTGCAAAAGCGTTCCGAAGAGAAGGATAGATAATAGCTTCTTTAAAAGCATACCCGGATGATGAGCGGCTCGGCAATTACATCACACATACAACCTTGACGGAGCCTGTAGTTTTACAGATATCTGATATGATTTATATGATTTATAATTGATATATATGATTTATGATAGGCATTCACAACAACTTGTTATTTTCTTAATTTAATTTTTAATGCCTAGCTTCTATTTTTTCTTTCTATAAAAGGGGAATGTTCATTTGATCGCAGCTTGTGCGACTGGAAGAATAATACAGAAACACCACCTCCACTTCAAGAACTTGGATCTCACCGAACAGTAACGAAATTCACAAAGCATGACCAAGCAAATCAAGAAGGATTAACATGGCGTTTGGCTTCCATTATCAGTAGGCCTGCAAATCTTCAAGATCATACATTTCGAGCACCAAGTAATTCCATCCTATAGCTTTTACCATATTTGTTTATCACTTTAATTCATATTTATATTATCAATATAAATATGAATTTAATATTTTCTATATATATATAAATGTATGACGAAGTTTCACAGAAATATATTTTGTAATTATCATGCAGAAGTATAACGATTATTTGATCTGACAATTTATTAGATCTACTTTATTTAAATTTAAAAAATTTCAATACTTTTTGATATTTTCTGCTTGGAGTTAAAAGTTAAAAAATATCACATTTTGGAACACTACAACCTTATGAATGGATCAGGTCATCATCTGACCACGGAAGAATTAGAAGTATGAGGCCCGTGCCCAAATAGCGTTCATATTACTTCAAAAACAGGATGATAATACAACTAAACGAAACTAATCATAAGTGAATTATTGTAGCCAACTACATTCATAAAAATATAGTTAGCCATAAGTTCTATATTTAATTACGGTATTTAATTCAACAAATCAAACCTTCTGAATTAATTGAAATCAAATCAAACTCTTCTGAATTAATTGAATGTATACTTAGGTATAAATTCAAAAATTCTCAAGTTATAGATTTTACTTACCTGTTTACATTACAGCGCTTTTTTCATTGAAAGACCTTTGAAATAAGGAAACAATTAATCATAATTCTTATTAGGCTTAATCTGTGTTTGATTCTAAAACCACAACATGAATGTCATGTATGACGTTTGTTTAAAGATTACTATTTACATTAAACGAAAAGAAGTTGCTCTTAAAACTCAATGCTTGAATATGATTCTCTGATTTAATAAACCAGCACAGAACTTAAATTAATTTCACACTATTTTTGTTTTCTAGCTGGATATGTTTTCTTCGATATTTTCAATCAAGCTACAGCTCAACATCCTGTTTTGCGAAGTCCAGATTTCGCAGCCAGTCAGAACGATGCTTCTTGTCTGAGCTTCTGGTTTGCACCTTTTGGAAGAGGGGAAGCAACTGCTTTGAGTGTGTTTCGTGTTGAATTGCAGCCTCCTGAAGGGGAAGAAGAACAGAGGCTGCTTATATGGAAATTAGCAACTAAAAAGTTTGACACGTCGCGTCCTGATTGGACATACGGACAAGTATCTGTGGCAACACTTACAGCATATAGGGTTAGAAATTTCTTTAAATTTAATATCCTCTCTCGATTTAATTTAAAGTAGATTTAAATATAAAACTGATGATAGAGAGTGGATAAATCATCGAAAAGCAAATTAGTTAAATTTTAATATAACTGATTATCTTTTTTTTTTCCTTAAACATTTTTGACATAAAAATGTTTTATTATCTTTTTAATCTTATTTGCTGTTTTTCCACAATTTGAAAGAATATTTTATTCCACAGAAACGGAGAGCAATATTTACATCTAAATACTTAAATAAATTAAATTTTTTTTTTTAGAATTCACATATTTCAAGCTTAATATTTGATACCACGAAAAACTACTGTCTCAAAGAATTCTTCAAGTTTTAAAATGATTTTAAGGCTTAACATGAGTTTAAAGTGACTTCTGTATGCTGAAAGATGGTCAAAAAGTAGAAAAAGCCGCAA
>JAPMOR010097773.1:535726-571771 GCA_026543865.1 Argiope aurantia | reverse complement strand
ATTCATTTCAGATTGATTAATTATTTTATATTTTTAATTCATTCTTTTATAGCACGACCTGAAAGAGCAACAGTTGAGCCACCACCCTCTGAAAAATTTTAAGGTACCTTTATGTAATTAGAGAAGTAGTAGTATGTATCAACATCTCCAGTAAGCTGAAAAAGATTTGAATGATTCTCTCCTCCATATGATAAAAATTGTGCAAATAACTACGAAAGAAAATCCTCTCATACATCTCATTATGCTTTATAATAGAAGGAAAAAGAAATAAACAACATCTAAATGAAAAAGGTATACAACCCAGCCAAAAGAGGAGAACAGAACTCAAATAATGCTTTCTGGAAGATCCTGCTTGTTTATTTTAACTTTCACAGCATTTGAAGATTGTTGTTTGAGAATCATATAAGCTATTCAATCTTCTTTGTATATTCTCATTTTTGCTTCGTACATAATTTATAGAATAGTGCTGTTTTATAAAGGACTTTATTCATTGCTTTTTGTATGACTGGGAAAAATTATTTCATGGAAAGACAGACAATGTGATTTAAGATGCTTCAAAAAATCCAATTCGTGTATTGGGATGCAGCCTATTAAATCTGATTTCCCAATAACTGATTTTAATTCGAAATCCTAATCTCGAATATCGAATAATTTTCTTAATCCCTAGTAGCACACAAATATTATACAATATTGCATGACATTGATCAATATTCGCAATTTTGTTTGATATTGTGGAATATTGTTCAATATCATTTAATATCGCACAATATTGTACAATATTGTGCAGCAGGCTGTGCTACCTGGGATATTTTTTACTGAATAAAATAAGTTAGCTTAGAAAATTTGAAAACGTCTGTTACTTAAAGTAAAAGAAATTAATTTCAGTATTTTCCTTCAAGTGCTTTTAAAGTCATTTTTAATTATTGCACTTCTAAATGTTACTTGAAAGCTGCAAATTCATTGTGCTATTTAAACCATCCTAGATATTTGAAATTTGAGTAAAAATAAATATTATTTACTCTTATCAAACGAATCGTGTTATTTCTTTTAAACACTTACATGCATTAATATATTTGTATCTGAAGCCACCTATAATATCTAACCATTCCCTTTTTATACTAATTACAATTAAATTTTTTTAACGTTTCATCTTTAATTATGTTTTATAATAACAGTCATCAATATATTACAATGACATAAATACATTAATTCTTGCATCAATAGTGCACTTTATGATTTAGTTTGGAATAATATTGAAATGAGTACAATTAACTAATGAACTCAGAAATATTCTGCTATGAAACTATTAATTCTGAAATCCTCGAAAATCTACGAACAGCACAACGCAAATAAAGCAAAAATCAAATGGAATGGCATCGAAAATTTGATTCAGATGATACACAGATTTCAAAAAGTCAGTAAATCGACATAGAAAAAGAACCACTTAATAGACAATTAGATTAGATCACTTTCAATAGATTGGTTATAATAAAAATTATTACTACTTGTATTAAATAAGCGAGAATGGACAATTGCACTTATTACGTAGAAACTAGAGATAATTTAGCTTCATCCGGGATATATCTGCAAGTGTAATTCTTTTCTTAAAGGAAAGCTTTTCATTTTATTTTAGCAGCTCACTCTTCAAGGATCAACAATTCTTTTAAAAAATAAAGAAGAAATATATACTGTGGTTAAAACCATAAACTCCATTTAAATGGTATTAATTTTAATGCATTGAAGCGATTATATTTTTATGGAAAACTTCAAGAATCAACGATGGGGATGGAACTATTTTATATTATTAATTAATTATAAAGTTAATAGACATTAATAAGTGAAAATATCATTATTTCAATGCCTTTAAAAATATAATATTTTGTTGTCATAAGATTATAATATTAATACGTAATTAGCAATTCAAAAGATTAGTTTTTGTAGCTACGAACAGTATTACTAATCATTTATTTTAATGATTTGCTTTCTGTTCGCAGTTTAACGTTTTCCTCCTTGGAGCACGCGAAATTACAGAAAGAATCCAAGAAGCATGAAATACAGTTTCGTAGAAGCCAGTCATTGGATTCGAAACAAGAAAGGTTAAATTCTGTTAATACAAAGATAAATATCATTCTTAAGCAGCGTAAAATGTATTTTTGTATTAATTAACTGGAAAACCAAAACGCACAGGAAATGAAAAAGAAAATTAAACAAAAAATTTTGGAACTGATTATTTTTAAAACTGATATGGAAAATACTGTCTCAAATACTAAAAATTAGAGAACTGCCAGTTTATTTTTTAAATTAATAAGAAACAACTTTTTAATAAAAACACACAGACATTAGTGGACTTAAAAAAAAATTTTTTGATTATTTTATGCTTTTTAAACTTTAATTTATGACACATAATTATAAAATTTAAGCAATCTTGTAAACAACTTTTTTGTCAAATTCTCTACTAGTGGAAGCGTTTCATATGAAATCAAAATCTAATTAAATTAATTGATTAATTGATAATTAAATACCAATATCATTAAACAATGTGCCGTCTTTGAGAATACGCAAGTATATATAATTTTAAAACGCAGTAAGGAATATAAGGAAATGAATGAAAAGCGAGTACAAATTCCATCATTACAAACACGAAGCAAGTCAAGTAGTCTTATTATGTGATTCATAAGCAGAATGCGAAGGCTATACTATAAAGAAAACTCGTCCTTGTGCTTAACCGTGAAGTATATCTGAGCTCAAAACAGACCTCATTATAAGCGATGCATATATAAACCCTTCTCTTAGGAGGTACATTTCGTCATCGGTAATGAACCTGTTAATTAGATACCACCACCAATATTGCGCCCTATGGGGAAGCTAGAACTCCCTTACTGTTTCAGATAACTTCTCATCCAATATGAATGTGAAAGGTATTGAAGTTTCTAAGCACATTTATGCATTAATCTCGGAAACATAACTCATCCAAGCCAAAAAACATAGAATGCTTAATATACCTCTCACAACCATTTCTGTAATTGTTTTTAAAATCTTCAGTGCTCTTATAAATGGATTGAAAATAATTTCTGAAAACATCAAAACGATTCTTCCATTTTGTAATGCTCGTTTAAAATGGCCATAAGATTATATTTCTCGCAGTAGGCTAACTATGTTATATCTAGTAATCGCCTTCAAAAATTCTATTTAGCCGAAGAAATAACAAAAATTTAAAAATTACTTCAATAAAAATTCGTGAATACTCATTTCCAAGATTTCGCTTGGAGAACATCTTAAATTCACATTAAAATTGCTGTACCCAATAGGAAAATAGAATTCAGTATGTTCTGTAAAAACAAAATGAATTTCTAATTTGGGGCTTTAATTTTTTTCCGCAAATTAATCAGCTTCATAGTTCTACTGGAGCATCCAGTTGTTACAATTCTTGTGGAAAAAGACTGGGAAGGAGCCACTTTTTATATGTAAAAGATGTATTCTCAAATATTCTGCGTAAATAAAAAGTGTGAAAAATGCAAGACAAAGTAAATCGCATCTCTTTCTCATGCAATGATTAAAAAAATATTTCTACATAAAAGTATAGGAATGAAAAGAAAATTCATAAAAATCTTTTCAGTGATATGAATATTCAAAAAAAGAAAATAAATTCAAAACATTTTAATGTTCAGACAGGAAACAACGAAACAAAATTAACCAAATAATGAAAAGACAATTTATGCATAAAAACAATAACGCAAGTACATGTACTCTTCAAACAAAATACGCTTTTTGTTTTGAAAAAAGACAAAAATAAAGATAAAATATTACAGTTTTAGAAAGGAAGCGAAATTCAATGTCATGTAGAATGTGCTTTTGCCTTTGTAACAACGTCTAAGAAATACTTTTAATTCAAATAGTCACTTTAATATATGCAATAAATATATTAATATCGGGCAAGTATTAAAACTTTTAGTACAGGGAATGGAGATAGGGCTTGATAAATTAAAATTGATAGAATTTAACAGAATCCTTATATGAATGTAATAAAAACGAAATTTTCTTATTATACATTCCTACAAAATAATGAATCTCAAGCTTTGTGGATGTTTTTATTTTTTATTATTTTTATTTTTAAAACGTCTAAGGAAGACCTCGTAATTTTGGTAATAGCGTAATAGCGGTCAGATGGCGAGGATGACACCTGAGTTGTCCTTTCCCTCTTTTAACTTCCATACCACACTAACGGGTCGATATTCTGAATCTTGTACGATCTAATGAAGATGTTGTAGCAATATCGTGGAACATCTTGTACTATTTCGACTACTATAATTATTTATTGACTCATAATAATTCTTTTCTTACTAAATCTTTCTTTCTGTCTTAAGGGGAAAAAGCTTAAACCGAAATTTCTAAAATTTTTTGAATCAAAGTTTAAGTGTTCTGATATGTAAGGAGATAAGCAAGTACATTTGTAAATAAGAGGAGAAAATATATGTTCCAAAACTAGTAAACATATTAGTAAAAGTAGTATACATAGAAAAACTGAAACTTCGCCCAAGGACACAGTATTCAAATCATTTCAAAGTTATATCTTTAGCATCACTGAAATTTTTTCATGGTTTTTAAGCTTCACAGAATATGTTGTCTTATACCTTATTCTCGTTTGAGGAAAAGACACTAATTAGAAAAACATAATACTTTATACAAAGAAAGAAAGGTACTCAATCGGGGGGAAAGAGAAATGAATCAAATATGATGCTTTATAATGACACATAAAAAGCATTATATAGTATAATAATGGTACATTCCAGTATACATATAATTCACAGTATACAATGTTCAATTATCACCAATGTCATCATTTTATATTTTTATGTCTGATTTTTTTAACATCAATATTTAACATCAACATTTGGATTTCAATATAAAAAGTTAAAATTTTTGAATCATTTAAAAAATTAATAATAAATAAAAAAATTTAAAGAGAAAATTTATTAATTCAATTCAAACTTTCTAAATAGCTGAACAAAGATATAAAATACGGTAACTATATCAATTCAAAAAACACTTTTTCCCCCTTAAGAGCGTCATTTCTCTTCCTCTCATGCCTTGGTTCCATCTTTAATAAAAAATGCTGTTTCATGCAAACTATGTTGCTATATAAATGCTCGGTAACATGAAAAAACACCTCAAGAATTGTAAATGTTTTTTTTTTCCCTTATGTTTAGAGAAAAAATTATCTTTTACTAATGTAATGTTTCTAGTCACTTGTTTCATTTTGGTTTGTGTAGCTTTCAATTTTCAGTAATATGTATAAGAACAACAAATATAAATAATATCATATTTAACTCATCGGATTTATTAAAGAGTTCTTAATACTCTGCAAAAACCAAACGTGAAAATTATTAAACTTATATATCAAATTTCTGAAAACTAATTTTATGTGCTATGGGAATTATATAAGAGTTTCTTATAGACTCAGCTTGATTTTTACATTCTTAATGAATAAACAAACCATAAATAGTATCATTTTTACTAATACCGCTATAAAGTGTTTTTATTTGTAAATTGTATATTTGAACCATTAAGACACAGAAGAGAGATTTTTTCGAAAATTATGTAAATAGAATGAGTTTCATACGGGCCTCCATTGGACTACTTTTTTAAAGGGTATAAACACAAAGGAGAAGGAGACTTTTACAAATTACGATCTTTAAAACCTTTTATGATATTTTGAAGTGTATTTTGAATTTGTATATTTAATTTTAAATCTGAAATTATTAATTTTATTATATGTAATTATTATTTATATTAGCGAAATAATATATTAACTTTAGTATTAATTGTTTTAACTCCCAAAACTATATAGTTTTGAGAGCCACAAACATCGCATTTTGCTATACGTTACACTTATTCACAATACTAATTTGTAAAAAAACTTCTATGAAACTTAGCTAAGAAATGTGCTACATTTTTTAAAAATTTCTATTGTACTTATTTTAACATTTAAAACTGGTCGTTTGAAGATATGTTTATTTTCCTAGTAAATATTTTGTAATTAATGAAATTTTATGATTCTATTAATATACTCTATGTTTGTTTCTCTTTTTAAAACTTTCTCTGAAAAAATAAAATAAAGTTTCAATGAAAGTAATATGTAGATATTACACACTGGAATATAGTTGACTGACAGTCAACGGCGGGTTACAATCCTTTTTCACTAATTCCTTTATTTTCAGAAAGTTCTTATTCGATTTTTTTTTCAGATATTGAGAATTAGCAAGTATTATTGGCATTTTCTTGAAACAACTTTTCAGAAAATTTATGTGTTATTATATTTTTCGTGTCTACAAAACCAGTGATTTTATTTCTCTTTTATGTACCTCTCAAACAGTTTTTAGCAAAAAACATAAGAAAATTCATGTTAAAAAAGTAATTTATTTATTTACATTACAAATAAAAATATTAAGAAAAAAAGTTTATTGAAAAAAAGAACAAAAATTAGTTAAAATAAATAATTTTAATGGTAACATTACAATTTTTTCTACTAAGGAGAAATACATGTTATACTGAAAATAAAATTAATAATAAAAACTTAGAAATTTTAACAAACGAGTTAATTTTTTTACCACACTGCCAGCCATATTAATGATGATGTATTAAAATCATTGATAAATATCTTATATCAACATTTAGATTTTCTGTTACATATTTAAAACAAAGGTATTTAAATTTGCATGAATTTCTATGCATCATCAAAGATGTATTTAAATATCTATGATGGGAAATTTATCAATTGCATTTTATTTAAAATATCTCTTTTATTTTTAAAAGGAGTTAAAAATAAGTCATAGATCGACTTTAAAAAACTGGACATTCTTTGGCGGCAGAGAACTCTCTCATACTAACAGGACACCGACAATTTAATTATGTTAATATCAACCCGTTTTAGTCATAGAAAGTGTTTAATATATGACAGTAATTTTGGTTTTATATTCATTTAAGGAATATCACATATGGGATTTATTTGCAGCATTGACTGTCGGCAGAAACCTCTTTAAGAAAAAATAAATAAGTGTTATAATGTGGAAGTTTGAGCTTGTAAGAAATCTGGTTTATGCACAATGAGATAAGCAACTCATTGCTTCCAGCAATAGTCATTAGCATCCATGGTTTAGGAGAGTTTCCGTTCCTTTATGGATATGATCGTAAATCTGCCATCTAACCCTTTGGAGGACCACTTTCACCCAAAGACGTAGATCAGCAGCTTTCCGCAATTTGTCGGCAAAATAAGCAGACATCAAAGAACCCTGGAAAACCACAAGTGAGGAGAAAAAGAGCGAAATGCTCCAGGCTGAAGGCGTGCACAGAGCAATTTGGGAAATGAGAAGATATCTGCTCGTGACCAAGTCCAGAAACAACAATGGTGGGGGATCGTTCCCTGGAACGTGAGTCAGTGTGTAAAAGACTTTCCCTATGCAGAATTCTTGTTCCTGAGTTTTAATTGGACAGATTACGATTGTTACTTTCTATCGTAATACAAGACCTGTAATTGAAATTTCACCAGTAAAATCATGTCAAGGATTTGATCCATTCAAATAAATAAATTGCCATTTTAACATAAAGTTTTTTATGCTTTTTGCTAAGAACTGTTTGAGAGGTATATAAACGCTAAATGAAATCATTGGTTTTGTAGACTCGAATATATAAAATGACCATTATAGGATTACTCTTGTCTAGAGACGTAGATCTTGTGAGCTTTCCGCAAATTGTCGGTAAAATTAACAGACATCAAAGAATCCATGAAAACCACAAGTGATGGGAAAGAAAACGAAATGCTACAGATTGAAGGAACGCATGGGGCTCCTTGTGAAATACGAAACTCTCTGCTTGTAATCAATAAGCCCCAAAACATCAATGGGGGAGGGTCTTTTCCGGGAACGTGCGTCAGTGTGTAAAAGACTTTCCCTATGTATAACTGAATTCTTGTTCCTGAGATTTAATTGGACAGATATTATCGATTGTGATTCAGGATTTGTAATCGAAATATCACTAGTAAAATAATATCAAGGATTTGAATCACACCTCTCTTTGAAATCTTTGAAAAATTTTGATCACTGGTATTTGTGACTTTTTGATATTGCTTACATAATAACCGTTTGTAAAATATTCTTCATCCTTATATCCCATGAAGATAATTTCTAATTGCCTGCATCGTGACCTTCTATTAGCATTCATTCTGTAGGCGCCATCTATTGGCAGAATATAGAACGAAAGTGAAAATTTTAAAGAAATAACACTTTTTTGTTTCAATTTCTTCAGAAAAAAACTTTACTCCAATAAATAAATTTAAAAAAAATTGTTTTGAAAAAAATTAAAATTAAAATTTTAGCTGAAATATATAAATTAAGTCAATTCCACATTACTTAAATTAATAAATTAAATATCAATTATAATTAATAAATTTTATTATTAGCTAATAATTTTTAATTAAAAATGTGATTAAAATAACAGCTATTTGGAACAGATATTTGAAAATAACAATAGCAAAATTATTTTTTATTCGAAAAATCTTGGATTATGCATCTCTACTTATTACTCACTCTGCCAGATAGGTGACTGTGATTTATTTTTAATAAATACCTCAGAACTGTTCAGGTGATCTTTTGATTAAGAATTGTATTAATAGATAATTGAATTTATCTTAGAATTCTAGTTTTTATTCAGCGAATGTAACATGTATGATTAAATATATATTTTTGCATGATTCGAATATTCTTTGGCGCTGTTTTCATGGCACGTTCTTATTTAAATTTACAAGATCAATGTAAACTGGAGTAAATTCTGATAACAATGATATTTTACATCATTGTTCCAAACTGGGCGCTAATTATACACCCTGGATAAATGGAAGTCGGTTTTACCTCCAATTCTCTTTAAGAGAAAAAGGTTCTATCGTAATATCGTCGTTTTATAATGTAACTGTAACTTTTATTTCCTATAAATCATTTGTTTTCATTTCGTACTTTCTGTTTGTTGTGATGTTAGAATGGGGTGAATGTGTTAATTTATTGAAATTTCCCTGAACTTCAATTATAGCTACTCAAATGTCGAATGTAAAACCAACAAACGGGCAAGGAGATGAGCTTGATTCACTATGTGCCTCTGGAAACTTTGAAATACTGTGTTGTGATAAATGTGAAGAAACAAATGTGTTCGAAAAGCAATATTTTTCAAATTCTGACTGTATAGCTCCTTCAAGTGGTTCCTCAAACAAACAAAATACCAGTTCTGTAGGAATGAGTCCCAAAACATATTCTTCTGAACCCCAGACTTTCAAAAATCTTGATGTAGATGATTTGATTCAGTCTCATATAGCAGCAGATGATGAGCTTAATTCTTTTGATTCATGCTATCAAGGTGTAAATTCGGGATATTGCTCCAATGAGAGTACCCCATCCGAAAAAATTAAGTCTTCTAAAAATTCACCTTCGTCACGAATTTCCAATTCTCCTTTAAAATATTCCGCTGAAAGTTGTAAAGATACAAAAAAGTCGAAATCAACTTCATTTCATCTCGGACAATTATTGAACAAAAGAAAAGGTAGTGGCTCAGATAGAACTCATATTTCAGACGACCCTAACGTTGATGATCTTGCAGTAAATTCAAAACCGTTTGTTTTTAAAAAGCAAAATGTGAGTGCGAATTCGAATGACAGCTCCCAACAAACCCAAATGAAAACAAAATTACGAACTATGTGGAATAATATGAAATATGGTAAAGTGTATTTCTTTTGAATTAGGATTTATAAATCTTTATTAAGGAATTATGAGGCTTATTTGCTATATTAAATATGATGATTTGCTTTGTCATTTAAATAATCATTGCTAAATAGAATCTATGAAAGTATGTTTAGTTGTTTGTATTGGCAAAATTGTATTCAAAGTAGCAAGTTTAATTGCTGAATCTTAATTTTAATTAATGGGGCAATTTTAATTTGTTGTGAAATAATCAATTACGAAATATACAGAAAGCTGTGTTTTAATTTTTATGATTTTGTTCTTTAGAAGGAAATCGAATTTAAGATAAATATGAAAGCATTGTGTGTTTATAAAAAATATTACTGTTATTAATCGTTTTATAATTTTTCTTCAGATATTACACACTGTTTATAAAATTTTGTTTGATTATTCTCACTTTTAATAATAATTATAAAAACTAAAATTTAACTTTTTTCTGCTAAGAAAACCAGAAATGATTGTTTTCTTCTCTGTGGCAGCATATTCAAATAATCCTGATTGATATATCTGTGGAATTATTGCTATTGTGTCTTGCTTTGATTCTTATATAAATGTATTAATTGTTTTTAGAATCAATTATTTCTTTATGAGTTGATGCATTAACTTTCCCAGCTACATTTTTCTAAATAGCTAATTGCTATTTAGCTAGGTAAAAAAAGAAAGACAATCAGCTTGAAACTAAAGTCTTTTCTTAATAGTGACGCAGATTACTTCTATTTAATGAAAACTTATAACTTTGTTCCTGAATTGACCTAATCTTCTTTTATAGTACAGCTCTATGAAATGTAATATTTTTATCTGTATGAGGCTATATCTGATTTCTATTTGATTATCAGCAATATAAAGTAAGGAGCTTCAAAGATAAGATATTAGTGTGTTTATTTCACTTTTTAAAGATATTCATATTTTGTCTTGGGCACCATTTATTTTAACTATGCACTTCTGGTTGTTATGTTAAAATTTTTTCACTGTCTTACATATCTTGTTATTAATACGCTTATGATAAAGCAACCAATGAAAGAAAAAGAGTTTTAATATAAGTTTTCTTCTAATATGACATCATTAAATTACTTATATTATTTTATTTATATGGTTATTACTCTCAGTGATGTTTTATGTAGATTTTCTTTGATAGCTCTTTAATGATTGTTTTTATTAATTAATTTTCATCTTTTATATGATATATTTTTGAAAATGATAATAATATGCTGGTTTACGATGATATTTGAAATTCATTAGATTTTTAAATTCATTATAGGTTGGAGAGTTAAGAGAGAGGTAAATTTAAAATTGGATTCTGCAACATGGCTACTTGGACAATGTTATCATAATAAATTAACAGGTATGTAATTTTATTTACCGATAAGCTTTCACTTTAATTCAGGTTACAATGTTGTATGATAAGATTTTTATTTTATATTTTGCAACATAAGTTGATTAATATAAAATTAATTTAACTATTTAAAATCTGGGAATTTTTGTTTTTAATAAAATTCCTAATTTAATTATTATATTGTCTGATTTCCTATTTTATTTCACCTTTTTTTAGATGGTCCAATTTCACAGGACGTTTCTAAACAGCTGAAGCTTGATCTTCTTAGCAGAATATTGTTAACTTATCGAATAAATTTTCCAACAATACCTGGAACAGATTATATATCAGATTCTGGTTGGGGTTGCATGTTAAGATGTGGTCAAATGATGATGGCTCAAGCATTAGTGTGCCATTTTCTTAACAGAGGTGCTATTTTGATTATTAACAAAAATGATTTTGTATAATTGATAATAATTAAGGTAGCTTAACTATTGATAGTTATGACTGTGTGTATATATAATGATTGAAAGATTCAAAGACTGTATTTGAAAAATGATCTTTTGTGATTTTATTCAAAGCTTCATTGAAAAAAGTGGAATGATGTCCATTTTCAAAGCATAGATTAGGAAACTTAGCTTAAGCAATGGTTTTGATCTAAATAATGTTGCTATTCAAAGGGTAAACATTTTTTTTTTCGAATGAAAAATGTTTTTGAAAATTTACACTATTTATACTTTCTGCATTTAAATCTGAACTCAAGATGCTTATTCAAACTAAAGTTTTTTATTTATTTATTTATTTAAGACAAACTTTCAGATATTGCAAACTACATTTAATTTATGATTTATCTTCAGATAGGGTATTCTTAAAAATTGAAAAGTATTAAAAGCGTGCATTAAAATTTCATTTTTTGAGAAGAAAAAAAATATTTAAGGGCATCGTCAAAAATTATTTCTTCAGCTCTGTTGGTATTATATTTTGTTGTGATTAATTTTTTTCAAGGGGTGGAGGTGAATGAGGGTATATTTATTTTTGTTAAGATATTATATGGTTATTTATTTGATTTACAATTAGGAGGAGGGGGCATTCTTGTATGCCTAATAATTTATTTTTCGAATATATAATTTTTATAATTTATATGCTGTATTTATTTTTTTTTAAAGATCACCTATTACTGAATCCAGCAAAACAAATTTGCTACTATTAGTTCTATCTAACTTTTTTCATACCAATTATAGAATTGGCCATTTTTAGTTGAGTTAAAGTTTATTTTCTTCTGACATGAGTCATCTTGTAATATATTGATGATTTTTCTGACAGTAAATTTATAGTTTTTACTAGTCTAGATGTTTTATAATGAACCACTAAATAATTGTTCAGTTGACCCTTTACAAAAAAAAAAAAAAAAATGCAGATTTTATTTCAAATTATTGTTTTGTAGATTTTCATTCCAGAATTATACTTTAAAAAATCATATTTTTAAGTAAAGTTATTAACCAAACGAAACTGACTATTAAGGTTTACTTACATTAAATTGGAATTAATTTTAAGAGCTGAGCCTGAATCCTAGCTAAAACCTTAGATTCTTTTTATGTGTGTAAAAAATCATTAAGTTTTATTTTGTTTTTAAAAAATTAAATGGTAGTAATACATGATGTTCTTGAACTAAATCAGTTTTTATTAAATCTTTCAGATTGGCGTGTTGTTCCTGATCAGCCTCCTGAAAAGAAACATTTGTATAAGATGATTCTCCGTTGGTTTGGAGATTCATTATCTGATAATAGCCCATTTTCTTTACATCATTTAGTTTCCCTTGGTGAAAATTATGGTAGGAAAGCTGGTGACTGGTATGGTCCAACTCATGCTGCTCAGGTTTTGAGGTAAATATGTTAGAAAAAGAAAAACCATAATAATCCATTTTGTTATTAGTTTGTTTTAGAGCTGAAAACTAACAATTTTTTAGTCTTATACTGATCATTTCATGAGAGCTAAATAGGAATATTGGTTTTAATATTAGGAAAGATGAATTAGTCAAAATGCTTTGTCCATTTAAACTGTTGATTTTCTTGAAATAAACTTTTCCTCTTGGTAAAAAAAGAAATATTTTTACTTTTATAAAAAATGTATACTTTTTATTAAATATTAATTTACGAAATATTATGAATTGTTATTAAAAAATAAAGGTGTTTCATTTCCTAGACACACGTTTGGTGATGCAGATATTATATTTGTATTTAGGAGATGAATTGCCATATATTTGGAACTTTTAATTAAAAATTTTTGACTCATACTATGAAAAAATATTCCACTTTTCAAAATTACATTTTGAAATTGTGTACACATGTGGCTTAAATTTATTATTTTAATTTATATAAACACCATTTCTGTTTCAGGGATGCTCTTATACAAGCTAAACGAGATCACTCTGAACTTAGAAATGTATGCATGTATGTGGCTTTAGATGGAATTGGTAAGCTTTGTCATTTGATGACCATTGTATTTCATTTCTCATGATTTTTATATAGATTATATATTAATTGGGAGAAGTTTTATAGTATTATAATTTGCTGGATGTGATGTTTTCTAATGTACAGCCTTGGATGGGGAGGGGGGGGCGGAATCCACCTAGCATTATTCTGCTAACCATAATCCTGTGTGAAAAATAAAAATACTCTTTTAAAGGTTGTAATGAATACTAAAAGATGCTGCAACAGAAAATTTTGTAGGGTATTGTTTACATACTTAAAATTATAAAACCTATGAAATTTATTATGGCAGCATCTGTTTTTCCCCATGGAAGAAATGCCCATAGCTTAAATTTCGGTTAATATATCATGATTACCTCAGGAGACATTTGACAATATATGTTTAGGGGTAGTTTCCCTTTTGATGTTTTTAAGATTTATGTATTCTCTAGATATTGATAGTAATAATTATAACACTTTAAAAGCTTCTGTAAAGTTACAGTCTACATGTTAAAATCGATTGCTACTTCATTCATGACAAAATATTTATATTCCCATATTTTTCTGCTTTTTACATGAATAAAAATTTAAAAGGATGTCTAATTATAAGAAGAATTATATATGTAATATTTTATTTTGAGAATAGTTATTTTATCAGATGTCTTTAAGAACCAACTTTATAGTTAAAAGTCTACAACACAACAGAGTTAATTTGATTAAACTTGCATTGAAAAAATTTAGCAATTATCAATCAATTATATTAATTTGAGTAATAAAATAATAAAAATGAATTTCAAATAATGCATCTAAATATAATTGACTAAAAACAACATAATTGTTCTTAAAGTTTAAGAATAAATATAGGTATAATTTCTGCATTCTTTCTTAAAAGTGTGAAATTCTTTTTGACAGGAACAGCTCTTTAATTAGTAAAAAAATGAAATTGATAGTTTTCAATTTTATTTTATCTGCTTTGGCTTTCATTTAAATATTAAGAAAAAAAGTGTAATTTTATACAGACAAAAATAGTGGTAATCTAAAATATCAGTTATCACTTCATGAATCAATAAAATAATTTGACATTCTTCATTTTCTCATTAATAGGAGGGAATAAATGTAAGATATATTTTGTATCCAAAAAATTAATACTAAATGTGTTATCTAATAGTGTTTTGGTGACTGAATTTGTTATTCTCTTTTTAATTATATACATTATAATAATTATAATTACAGCAGAAAATTTGAGATTAGTGTAAGAAATATTGAGCACCTAAGCAAAAAATAAAATAAAATTCAAACAAACACAAATGTCCTTTTCTTGTTACAAAATATGGAGTTCATTATCATTAATTATTAAGAAAAATAATTCATCAGAATGCCTGTAAAATTAAATAAATTAATTCTGCAAAGAATTTATTATGAAATAGCATTCCCATTTTGTGATAATTTCTTATATTTTGTAAGTGATCTTTTTTGAGCCAACAAGTAATTATGCATAAAATATATTGTACATAAAGTATTTGTTCATGTCTTGTCTGTATAAAGTTATTTTTTCTTACAGTATTTAAACAAGATGTTATGGATCTATGTTTGAGACCTGCAGAAAGGCCCATGCCTCCTTTAGAGAGAGATCAAATTCCAGTATCTAACAATATGGATTTTTCTAAAACATATTCAGTTGGACAAAATTATTCTTTATCATCTGGAAGTATGTCAAATACATTTTCATCTATTGGATATGGCCCGAACAGTATACCTTTTAGTGAATTTGATGAATCTGATGCAAGTTTCATTGATCCGTGTCCATCATATTCCAATTTTGGTCCTCCAAGTTTTAGCACTTTTGATTCAGCATGGACAAGCTTAATCCTTTTTGTTTCTGTGCGATTGGGAAATGATAAAATTAATCCTTTTTATATACCATGTTTGAAAAGCCTTTTAGCATATGAACACTGCATTGGAATCATTGGTGGTCGTCCTAAGCATGCATTATATTTTATTGGTTGGCAAGGTGAGTTCCATTTTAATGCCAATGAAATTATACTTTATACATGAAACTCTATTTAAGATTTTTATATGCCATCTGTAATTTTGTATTTTTTTAAATTCCATTTAGTTACTTATATGGTGGATTGAATTAAATGAAGAAAATCTGTATAAAAATTGAGCTCCATTTTTAAAATCATTGAAAATCATAACACTTCTTTGATATGTCATATGCATAAAAAAAAAAATTTCACTTGTTTAATTCTTCTTTTGTTGTAAAATGCCCATCATAAAAAATATCTTTGTTAATAAACTGCAGCCTTCTTTAGTTCTGCTGGAATAAATATATTTTTGTATTTGCCATACTACAGTAAAATTCATAAAACTGCATTTAGTGCTATAAACCGAAATAGTATTCTTAAAAAATGAATTATATATTATTTTTCATTATCATAAATGATTTTAAATTTATGTCATGATAAAGCTAGCTAGCTGAAAATAATCAATTAAAAATGTATGGGAAGGTAATTTTAATTTGAATAATCTTTTCATTAAAAAGGGCATTAATTTTTTAAATTAGGAATTATTTTATTACATTTTAATCTATAAAAGTTAAATTGTTAGTAAAGTTTCAAAATTAATAAAAATAAAGTGAAATATAGAGTTTGAATTAACATAAATTTCAAACAATTCCAGTCACTGGTGGATCAACTTTATATTTCATCATTTGTATAATGGTAAATCTACATTTTTAGTTGGCTTTCTTTATTATAGGATAAATATTTTTTCCAATTCATTTGTGATGTGTAAGAAAATGTTTTTAAATGCTCTCATAGAAATTTCTTGAATAATTTTTTTGGAAAGTTATGCTCAATTTTTTTTAGTAGTATTATTTATTGTAGAACAATAACCTTAGAAAGAGCAAAATAGGAGTGAAACATTGATCACCTGTCAACTCCTATATCTTATTTGTCCATATTAACTTCTATTATCAAAATACTTTTAATTCTGGTTTTTTATTAGTGTTTCCTTAAATTTAATATATTTACTGATTTAAAAAAATCATGTATTTAAATTTCCCAAGTGAAACATTAAATTTATTGTGAATGATTGCATTCTAAATGTGCTATATGTATGTTGAAATTAATTGCATTCATTTAATGATAGATGATAAATTAATTCATATGGATCCACATTCCTGTCAACCTGCGATCGATATGGACAAAGATGATTTCAGTGAGAAGGTTTGTTAATTTCATATTTTATATGATTTCAAAACAGATTTGAATTCATTTCTGTAATTAGTCTTTAATGTACAAAGTTATCTAGTTTAAAAGTACTCCATGGATAAGCAAAATGTATAACTCACCCTAAACTAACTTCCTTAGTGTTGTATATAGTGAAACCAAGCATTTAGTCTATTCTGGTGTGATGGTCACAGAAAAGGACACCAACTGTGATATTCAAAAGGAAACAAAAAAACTTTCCATTTTGACACCTGAAAAATTGCTGGAAACATAGCCTCTCATTTTTTTCTTCAGAACTATAAATGGCAGCATGATGGAGTAATAATAGGATGGGAGCTTTTTTATAGGATTAATTTTATATTTAAAATACCCCACTTTTTTTATCATGGGAATTTTTTATTTAAAGTTCTTAATGATTATTATTTGAGCAAAATTTATCAATCATATTTCTCCACATTCTTTTTGTATCAATTCATAATTTTGTGTACTATTCAAATTCATTGCTAAATTTTTCAAAAGCATCTTCATATAGGGGCACAGCTTACTAAAAACATCTCCATGGGCGAAGGGTAACTTCGAGCAGAAGCGTTTTTAAAGTGTAAAACATGCAATATTCGTTCATGTGTGAGGCAGACAGACACTGCTACCTGCTTCAAGCACTTTTATTCAAAATAATGACTGTTGTAATATTTATCATTTTGATTAACATTTATAAATTTAATAAATATTTTACTCATTTAAATATAATAAATATTTCTTGTTTTTCGTATATTAGTTTTTTAATTTTATTTTTTAATTTAAAATTTATATTAAATTGGATTATTTTTTAAGTTTATATATGTTTGATTTAGTTTTTATATCTCTGCAAAAATAATTTTAAAATAATGTCAAATTAAAATAATTATTAGAAATAAATATTAAGGTAAAAGCCAAAGAATCAAAAAGAGATATATAGAATCCGGCCTGAAGACTTTCTCAGGGGTCACCCTCAGGCAAGGATTCAAACCAGGGATTTTTTCTGTGAGGGTTCTGACTTTCGTCCAACGACCTGACCCCTCGTGACCCGAAAATCCCAGAAAATTGAGGTTTTGAAGATAAAATTAGTATCACAAAATTAAAGATAACTATACAATAACAAGTAAAAGCATTTCCAAATTTATTAATCCAAGTAAAAACACAGCAAATCAAACAACAAAAGACCATGAAAAAAGTATAATTCCAAAAGACAGTGTGAGGCAAAAAACTTGTTAGTGCAATTGCACTTCGTTAAAATAAACTAAATTTAATTTTTCCGCGTTTAAAGCTATATACGCCTACCACGTTTCGTTATAATGTATC
Organism: Argiope aurantia; assembly: GCA_026543865.1. Taxonomy (NCBI): domain Eukaryota; kingdom Metazoa; phylum Arthropoda; class Arachnida; order Araneae; family Araneidae; genus Argiope; species Argiope aurantia. The sequence goes on along the minus strand of JAPMOR010097773.1, from coordinate 553,641 downwards.
GTCATCATAATTGAAGAGCCATCTATTGAGTTAAAATTCAAAGTGAATAAACCAGAGGAAGTTAGAAATTAAATAAACTTTCTCTTATTAAAACCTCTATATTGCAAAAGTTTTTGGGAAATTCATTAGTAGGTAAGTTTTTAATGAGATTGTTTGTTGCTTCAATATAAGAAATGTTATTATTACAAATTTTTTTAATCCAGTTAAATTGTGAGAATATCAAATTTTTGAAAATTTTAGAGTTTAAGTTAGAATGGTAATTACTAAGTTTAATTATTTTAAAGTTAAATTCATCCCGTTTATCGTAAATACCTATTAAAGTTTTCCCATTAGAAATTTCTATATTTATATCTAAATAGTTAGCTTTAAATTGATTTTCGTTTGTTTAAGTTAAAATTAAATCCTTTGGATAACAATTAATAACGTTAGGATTATCCGTTTAACAAAATTAAGTCATCAATATATTTCCAGTGTTTAGAGTTTTGTAAGGAGTACAAAAACTGGACATCTCATCAATGGCGTCATGTCCTCTTTACGGATAAGATTTCAATGCCATAAGTGATTCTCAATGCCAGTTGATTTAGAAAGACATCGGGACATAGTTTCATCCCAGTAACATCACAGAAAGGACCGCTATGATGGTCCTGGAGTTGTCGGCAGGAAGGCATTATGCTGAACGGGCGGACTGAGCTCCACGTTTTCGACAAAGGTTCTGTAACCGTAGATCGCTTTTGTAAGGTGGAGATCTTTTCCCATCTGCGTCTGTTCCGATATGCTATTGGACCAGACTTTGTTTTTATGGATGCACGGACACACCGGACTCTTGATGTTCAGCAGATACTGGAAAGTGAAGATATCACTCGAATGGATTGGCCAGCATTCTCTCCTGATTTAAATCCCATAGAACATGTGCGGGAGGCTTCGGGGAGACGTCTTGCGGCACGATTACATCCACCGTGGTACACCCAACAACTGAAACAAATGCTGATTGAGGAATGGGCACTTTTACTTGAAGAACTGTTGGACAATCTGGTGCTGAGTATGGAGAAATGGTAAGAAGCAACCATTGCAGTAAGGGGAAGGCATATCCCATACTAACGAACATCTGCTTGTTGTTCCTCTTGGACAAACAACCATATATAGCAATACTATGTGTTCAATAAAGCCTTTTTTTGTTTGTTTGATTCCATACTATATGCACTGTATTCATTTTTGCGCAACTATGCTTTCGTCATCGTTTAAGTACAAAAAGCTGTCTCTGATTTCTAAATTTCATGTCTCTCGGATGATTTCTCATGGAGTTATGGCAAAAAAAAGAACCTGTTGCTTACGTTTTGCACACCAGTGTAAATTTCTTATAGTGTAAATAAAAACTTTTTTTTGCACAAGGTATTTATAATTATGATTACTATTACAAGAAATTGTAGCGATCATTTCCGAAGATTTTCTCACTAATTTTTATTGCTGGAAGCTTGTAATGCTCCCTATTGAGCATTTCCTTCTCCAGAGGGAAATCGGTGAAAATTAATTCTTATAGTAAAATTTCAAGTGTTTCAAAAATTTTAATAACCCTTGCCAGAAAGGGTTAAAAGAATGTAAATATTCTTGAAATGCCTAGAAAAAGTGAGTTTTGTATATTTTATTTATTTAACATAGCTGCCTATTATATATTAGCTCTAAATATTAAAATCATTATATTGGCTTTGCCACTTCTCTAAAATATTTTTGATATATAGTTCACATTTGATGGAATTCCATCATTTGTGTATCAACTATGTGCTTTTTACATCCATAAAACTTGCACTAAAACTATCATCATACTATTCTTTTATGACCATGTATGTTAAATCTTTTCCACAGTGTAATTTAGACAGTCGTAGATTATATATATATGTTTGAATTTACTATTGGTAGCATAGAGGTGGTAATGAAAAAAAAAAAAAATTGGAAACACCACAAATGAATGCAAAAATGAGGCATGAGGTCACTTTTGGTATGTAGACAGCTTGGGTTCATCTGGCAATCAAATCATACAAGTGCTTTAATTTTGTACCATTCATCATGGAGATATTTGGGAAAGTTTCAGGAGAGATGCCAGTAGGGAATATCGATTCCAGATTGAACGCTCTAAATTAGACTTCAACGGTTCGATTATATTGAGGTCAGGGGATTGTGCGGGCCTAGGTGGATATTTCACTTCTTCCTCTTGTTCATCAAACCATGAATGGAGAAGTCCTGCTGCATGAATGGGAACTTACTGATTTTCTTTCTAATATCTAATTTTCTTTCTGTAACTTTTTTATGTATTTTTTGAGTCACGCCTCTAGATTAGGAATGTTTTTTAATGTTTGCTGAAATCAACGTAATTTTGATATCAAAATAATTTTTAAGTATCTTTATGGTGAATAAATTTGTTTTAATTCTCTGATTTTCGATTTATTTACAGTCATTCCATTCATCATCAATACGCACTATGTCATTTACTGAAATGGATCCTAGCTGTGCAATTGGTTTTTATTTCCGGAAGAGAGAAGAATTTGAACATTTTGTAGAAAAATTTTTTGAAGTAAATATTTTGCATTTTGAAGTAAATAAGAAGTTGCATTAAAATAAATTATTAGTTGCATAGAAATTGTTTTTCTCATGTAAATATTACCTATTTAAAATTAGTTAAATTCTAATATATGTGAAGCAAATATTAGCCTTACAATATTTTAACCCATTCATTACTTTAAAAAAATCTAAACTAGTTAGAAAATAGCTATTTTTCAAAACTTTTTTATAGAATTTTTATTTTACACCCTTTATAATATAAAACTAATTCATAGATATATCCTGTAACATAACTTCGTAAATGTAATTTTATGGGAGTAAAAATTGAATTTTGAGCTTGTGAGTTCAGGAAACATGCAGAGGAAGGAAGATGAAATTTACTGAGTATTTTAAATTGTGCTTTTCATGTCATTGGGCGAGAAGTAAATAGTTTTTATGGTTTCATTTTTATAAATAAAAAAAATGAGGGAAAAGACTTTTAAACTATGTTAAAAATTATCTAAATATGTTTTATATTATACAAATGAGCATATTAAATTTATTCAAAAAGAATATTTCTGATTCTTTGTTTATGACATTTTCAATTATATTTATCTAATCATTCATAGGAATTCATATTTTTTGTGATGAAAAGACAGAAAATATTGATATTCTAAGGAATTGAATTTGATAATTTTTTAAACAAAGTCTTAAAGGCATATATAGCTTAGGCAGTAGCTTTTTTAAATTCTTTAAATATTGCTTACTTATCTAAAAAATTAAAACAGTTGCCAACTTATCTCTGTTATGAAATGGTGTTACTTTGGAAGTTATTTTTCATTCCCTCCTCAAATGCCTTGCATTCTGCCTTTCTTATTTATTTTTGTAATTTAGTTTTCTATACTAAACCATTCTTATATTATTTATCAGATTACTGCTCCAATGAAAATGAATTTAGACTATCCTGTATTTGCACTAGCAGAAGGAAAACGAGTCGACGTGGAAGAAGTTGATACTCCTTGTGGATATGCCAGATCTTCCTTATCTCATACTAATAGCAGAACTGACGAAGACGATTATATTTTATTGTGAACTTAGTCTTGTGAATAGAAGGCATGAAATTTAAACATATATTGCAATTTTAGTTGTAGTATTTTTTTAAACTCTGTACTTATCTGCTTTTATTTAAAGTGCTATCAAACGAAATTTAAATTTTTGTGCAATCTATGGAATTGGCAAATTGTCAGTTAGTGGAAGAATCCATTTAATGAGATTTAATGTCTAGTCATGTTTTATTAAAATTGTATTATTTTATAATTTGCTAAAACAGTAGCAAAAAATTTATTGGATATGATCATGATCACTTAAGCAGTGATGAATTTTCTGGTTAGTATTTTTTTTTATTATTATTATTATTATTATTTGCTTTGCTTAGAATGAAAATAATTTAATACTGAAAAAAATATTATTGACAAAAATTTTTTAATTCGTTCTTTTTTAAATTGAAACATGTTGAATGGTTGGATATTTTGAATGGTGTCTGAAGTGAATTATCATAATAGATAATGTTGTTGTTTTGAGAAAAATCATTTCTATATTAATGGTTTTAATCTCTGTTGATTTTTAATATATAGTCTATGTATGTTGATGAGTTTATGTATTTCAAAATAGAATGATTTCATTATTTGGATTATATAAAACTAAAGTCATGTTTACTTTAATTTGTTCAGATTGGCATGTTTTCAAATTATAGTTCATAGTGCAAACAATTTCATATTTTTCTGTTTATTAAAATTTTACCTCTAAAAATATGAATTTTTTAAAACTATTTTTAATTGATTAATTAAAATTATTTTGATACTGTATTCTGTAGACTTATTTAATATACTGATTTTTAAAAAGTTTATATTTTTTAAAAGAGTAGTAATAATCAAATAAAATTTGAACAGTGAAATCGTTGTATTATGACATTTGGCTATCTCTGAACAATTTCATTATTCTAAAATTTTATTATCAAAATTCTTCCCCGAAATATTTGCTTATTCAGTTTTTGTAATTATCTATAAAATAATATATAATATGTAACTTTGGGTAGGAACAATGCATCTAGAGAGATCTAATCATATTTTTCTTTATATTCCATTTGTGATTCATTTTTTATATATTGCTCTTTGTATTAAAAATGTATATGTTAATATGCATATGTGTACAAAAGTTTAGAAAATTTCTTGTTTCCATTGAATGTTTTTAAAATATCCATCTGAAAATTGTATCTTTTGTTTTGTGTACTAAAATAGTAAAATTTACACTGTTATCATTCATTTTTATCCAATTATGCAACCACAACCGTATCTAATTTTATTATTGCTATTTTTTTCAGTCTCAGAATTATGAGAAATGCCAAAAATAACAATAGACAGTTAAATAATAAAATAAATAGACAGTTAAGTCATAATGTAAAGCATCAGCTTCCTTTTAAATTTAAATGTTGTCGTTGTACTTACAGTTTTACAATATTCTTTTGGATTTAAGAGCACTGTTATTGCCATGCTTCATCGTTTGGTGTTATTTTATTAATAATCATGTTTTGTTTTCCAATCCATCTATTTTCCCAACCTTTTACAAAATTTCATCTTTCATAGATAATTTTAATTGTATGCATATTTGTATAAGTTGACATATTTCAAAAGTGGATTGCGTTTTAAAAAATGATTCTACATAAATATAGAGCATTAAAAATATTTAAACATTTCTTAATTATTATATCTTTATCTATATGTGATAGCACAACTTATAGAAGCCTTCATTAGCAGTGATCTGCCAATCTATTGGTTCGCACAGTGCCTTTTCTTAGCTCTACATTTAGATGCTACGAATGCCTTCATAATTAGTGTGTTTCTGAATCCTTTGGAATGGATGGAAATATCTGTACAGAATATTTAAAAATACCGTAGTGTGTATAAGTTATATTAATTATACTGAAAATTAATTCAGCCATAAAAATAATCCTAAAAATTTTTACACCAATATGTTTGTGCATAAACGTTTCTCCATGATGAAAATTTGAAATGGATACTACGGTATTATACGGAAAACCATAAAAATTATTCAAATCAATCAATCAAAATTTATGGAACCATTTTTCAAGAATGTTAAATCTTGTTATTTTTATAAAATGTGGTCCTACTTTGCCTGTATAGCAGAATTGTATTACAAACTTTTTCAAGAAAATTTCCTTTTGCTTTGCTTACAAATATTGTGATAGAATTAACTGATGGAAAAGTGAAACACTTACTTGTATTGTAATATATTTATCTTGAAAATTATATACTTCCAGTCAGAAGCAAGAAAATATTTTCAAGTATCGAAGACACTTAAGTGAACTTACACGTTAACAGTTAAAAATAAAAAGTTATTTACTATATAATAAATCCTCCCTGTATTGCATTATTTTTTAAATTCATAATGCATGTGAAAATAACTTATTTCTCAACTGCATACTTCAGAGAGATTGCAATAGCTTGATATAGCTTTATTTTTTAGCTTTTAAGAAGAAGATTGCGAGTTTAAGACATTATCACTTAAGATGCAAATGAATGTCATGCATATTAAATTCTATCGTGGATTTAATGTTGTCACATTGTCGGAATATCCAACGCAGTATTACAGTCGTATGGGAATTACTGAACCCAATGTACTTTTTGTGACCCTGCATATTCATGCTGCATTACAGTGTATACCTTTATATGATTTTTTCAACTTTAATTGATGCTTGTTTTTGAAGGGGTAGGGAGAAAAGAATTTACAGAAGCTAAGTATTTCTGTGTTTTTATTACTATGTAAGGATTTTTACATTGTAGGAAAATTTATTTATTGTGTGACTGAGCAAAACTGTAAACATGCTCTTAAAATAAGCACTAATATATTATGTAAAATAAAGAACTAATTGAAATTATACTATGTGCCTGCTTGTATATTAAACATTTTTGATTTATATATGTATTTTAGATGGTCATGCAACTAACTTAATAATGTCATTTTGTGAGTTTGAATTTGTGTCATTAGAAAATATTTCTAAAATATATTTATGAAAGTTATGTATTATAAAATTATAATTTAATATAAATCTGTTTTTAAGCAGATTGTTGTATATAAAAATAAAATATATATTTTTTTAAAGTATAGTTTATTGCATATTTTTGCTTGGAATGTATCAGCATTTATTGAACTGTGTTTATTTTTGCAGGGTTGAAAAATCCTAAATTTTAAGCTAAATTGTATGTAAAAAAAAGTACACAAAGACTGTGATAAAAAAAAATTTTTGCTGTTGTATTGAACTTGCATTGAAATAAAATGTTTAAATTGTCCATAAATAATTTTTGTAACCTATTGGAGAAATTCAATAATTAAAAGTTGTTGGTATTTTGCTTTTGGTAAACTGTGAAATATCTGTATTTTTGATTTTGAAATTAGAAGTTTAAATTGCTTGCCTGTCTGCCTTAGAAGAAAAGCTTCAATTATTTAAAAAAAAAAAAACGAAAACGAACTGTTTCGTGAGAATGAATAATACTTAAGAAAACGTCATCTGTTATTTTCTCAGTTTTTTTCCATTTCTTAAAACGAATTCGCATTGTTCTTTGTTTCAGGAATATACACAATGAATTGATAAACTTTAGTTTTTATTAAATCATTTAATTCCAATATTACAGCACGTCAACAAAAAAATAGCTAATATGTCCGCTTTTATTTCAAAATAAAATTCTAACGATGATGATATAGCTGAAAAAAATGAGAAGCATGTAATTTTGCTATATATATCCTTTGGAAGGGGTTTTTTTTTTTTCACCCCTTTTTTAGTTTGTTTTCACTTTTGATTTTTCTTTCTAAAATTTTTCTGGACACTTTTTTTTTAATAATATAGCCGATGCATGCAATTCAGCTATTTTTCTGAATAAATAATTTTCTACAGAGTTTCCTTTATTTAAGTCTACAAAATAATGGTTAAAAGAGACATTATTTTTATTAACCAATTTATATATTTTTGTTTGAAACAGTTCAAAAGTAAATAAAATTAATTCAAACTGTTGACACAAATTCAAACAGTCAAAATGGTTAAACCACTTTCTGAATTCGAAATAAATTTACATAATGGCTGTTCAAAAGTTGCAATTTGGGTGCATAAAAAAAACTGTATGTTGCTTCATAAGACCCATACACTGTTCATTGATATCTTGTTCACAAACTGATATTTAAAATATCCTTTGTTTCATAAAGCAAATAAAATAAACCCTCTGTTCTCACAATTTTGTTTTTCTTCATATTCTGACAGCTCTAAAAAATAGTTTTTCTTACCTTTGTAAATTGGTAACTTTGTGCTTACCATGGAAATATCTTTTAGTTCTTTCTTCTATTAACTCCCGTATGTCGAGCCAACTATTCCACTCTATATCATGCAGATTTAGTATTGCCGGAAAATCTTTTATTATCTTAATGTCTAAACATATTTGTTTTGATCATGCGACTACATTCGACGTTTGCATATAGGAAAATTCTTTTGATTAATTCGGGTTCGTGACGTGCCTTTAAAAACATGTCATGCCGATTTCAATTGTAAGAGTTCTGTTTTCATCCAATTAGATACATAATGTAAGTCTTGGAAGCATAGCGAGGGTAACTGGTGCTGCGAGTGCAATATAATCTTGTCGCCATATGTAGTATAGCAGGTACACATGAGCTCGGAGTAGGGCGTTACTTTTCCACCCCTTCATAATACTGCACTTTAGAAAAACACTAAATCTCAAATTCTTTTTAACTATTATTTTTATTCTCGTGTAAAATCTTTTGGTTGATACAACTGTTGATTGATGAACGATAATTACTGTCAATTTGATTTTCAGAGCAGTGACAAAATTACTTGATACAACTGTTGATTTATGAACGACGATTACTGTCAATTTGATTTTCAGAGCAGTGACAAAATTACTTGCATCATGCTTTAATGAATATATTTGAAGCTTAAGATTTGATCGGTCTCTTCTGAGTGAAAGATCGTGATGATAATTCAGGGAATAAAAGGACCAATCATTTTGCGAAGACTGCTAGTTATTTCTCGAGAGGAGAGGATTATTCCTGCTCCTCTCTTCTGTATTAAATATAGTTTAAAGAAATATATTATTCAAGAATGGAATACATATTAGAGCAATTATAATTTAGCTTCTGGTGAGAGGGTCAAAGGCATCTTAATCAGCAACAAATTTTTAATGTTTCTTTTTGAGCTGATATGGGTTTTTTCCTTTATATCTTCACAGGTATCTGATATTCGACTCTCCTCTTTGCATCAGTGGGATTATTGGTGACGCAGATCATTACTCTTTCAATTGTATGTATACTAAATCTTTTCACTTAAAATGCTTTCGTACATGCCTATGGAAAGGGCCTGGTTTCAAAATTTAATTATTGTGATTATTTCAAAATTTTATTAATTTGTCTGTTTTAATTAATTAATGTGATGATATCGAAATTTAATTAATGTGATTGTTATAATGGTGGTGAAGGCTTTTAAAATTAGTTAGTGCTAAATTATGTGATCCACTAACCCATGTTGTGGACTCTTCTCTGTTTATATCAATATATTTTAGAATTAGTTTTACAGAATTGACATTTTTCATTTTTTAAATAATACTGACTTCTGAATGGTTGAATTTTATACTGTGACTTATATTTATTGGAGGCGTATCCAGGGCTGTCAGGGTTTTTCGTACTCTCCTCGATTTTAAAAAGCTCGGGTGTGGTGGATGTTTCGGCTGTGAGTGTTTTTTTTTATATTCAGATTTTTATATTCCTGTTATTTTAACTATATTATCAATTTTATTCTGTCTTCTTGATTTTAATATTTTAACTTTGCCGTTTCTCATCGTATGTTTTTTAATAGTAAAGACATTTGATATATTTTTTATTCTTCATTAATCCAAATATATATATATATATATATATATATATATATATATATATATATATAATATAGTCCCCATGCGAGGTAGTTCTGTCCACCTCTTAGGCCTGTCATTCGACGAGGGGGTTTTGTCATGATTAGCATAGCATTATTGTTTGCTAGTGTCTCGGAAAAACTGAAAATTTTAATTTTATGTAAATCTATTCCCATTAACGTGTTTGAACTTTTTTTAAATTTTAATTGCTGATTTTTTTTATTGTTTTTTCATTTATTTCACTACGCAGAAATCAAATTCATGAGTATTTAAAATAATTCATTTCGATCGTTAATGATTTTGTACTCAAAGACAGAAGATACGAATGTATTTAACTAATAAAAACACAGAGGTGGCGGTAGAGGTTCGCCACCGGGGGGGGGGGGCTAGATAAAGCCTACAGGGGGTCAAGCACAATTTCTCTAATTTGGCTTCCAAATAACTTATAATAACTAATTTAAATGTAATTAAAATTATTATTTAGTTTTTATTATTCCGATACTGATCTTTTCTCTCATTACAAAGATGAGAGTAAAGAATTTTTTCTCAACTTTTCAGATTGAGAGGAAAAGAATTTTCTTCATTCTTTTTTCTTTCAAAGATGTTTGAAAAAAAAATCTGAGTTTCTTTTACTGATCATCTAAAGGTTGTCTATGTTTCAGTCTATTTTTATGAATCTTTTGAGATTTAATTGCACTTGCATCTAATTCTAGAAAAAAATTTTTTAGATTTCATTCTAGGTTGTATTTTATAAATAGCAACACAGACTGCAACACTAAATTACCTAAATTTGTTTGAGCATAATCATGGAAATATTCAATCGAAGTTTAATGAGGAATATGTTTTTAACTACTTTGAAATTGGTTCGAATTCAACACAGTTCTTGATCATCTGGATCTTTTTTATTGCTTATAAAATGCCTCAGTTACAACAACAATGAATTAATCGAACAGGACTACAATAATTTATTGAGGCCTAATATTGGATAATAATAACATAAGCAAAATAGCACTTTATATAATAAAATATTTAAATCTAAAAATTCATAAAAAAGTTTTATTGGTTAGTTAATTTTTTAAAGTAAACAATGCTTCTACAATATATAATTATATTTAAAGAAAAAATATATCAGGCACTATTATTAACCCCTTCCGATTCAGAAAGAAAGAAAAAAAAATATTTATATGACAGCGATACCATGAAGAATTTTTGAGCTCCCTTCGTTTCAAGTTAAAACTTTTGAAGAAATAATTTTCCATGAATTCTTCCTTATCTTCACTCCCAAGAGCGGAGCTACCTGATTCTTTTGTACTAATTCGGGATGCTACACACTCGTGTGATTTTTAACGTATTCAGTGTGAAATCATACTTGGAAAAAGAACCCCATTCAACTTCGTATCGATTGCGCCAAATTGACATGCCATGCCAAATGCACAAATACATTCTCTTATCATGAAGGCTATATAAAATGAATGTAGAAACTATAATCAAAGGTTTTTTTTTAAAGAAAAAAGAAATTTTTCAGAAATCGAGAATAATTACACAAGTGAGCAAAACTTAAGAACAATGTAAATTTTAAACAGGTAGCCCTGAAATTTCAGAAAAGGGGTTATTGCGATCAGTACATTAAACACGCAATTCAATAGAAAGGTGATGAGTATGCAAATGTCAGGGGCAAAACATCGTAGGCAACGTGATTGTGAGCAAAGCGCGTACATTCGGCGCTCGCAGCTCAACACTACAATGTAAGGAAGAACGGAGGAGCAATTAAAGACATTCTTTGCAAGGGCAAATGAGTTATTTCGTGAAATATGGCTAGAAGAAATCCCCTGTATGACTTCACACGTGGAAGAAAGATCATAAAGCTGGAGGAGGGACACAGTTTGACCAGTATAGATGAAGAGTTCGGAATCAACGAAAGTGTCGTTTCGCGCGTTTGAAAAGCCTTCCAAACCATAGGTAAGTTGTTAGAAAGGTTGGTGGGGGCCGCCCTTGGAACACAACTGCAGCGGATGACCTATATATCGTCTTGCTGGCGAAAAGAGCCGATACCAGTCAGCAAGCGCCATTTCTCGGCAACTGTGTACAGCAATGAGGCGACAAGTGTCGCCATTTACTGTGGCCAGATGCCTTCACAAAGGGGACCTATACGCCTACCGTCCTAAACGCTGCATCCCTTTGAAAGTTGATCATTGGTGGCACGTTTAGAGTTGTGTAAGGAGCACAAAAACTGGACATTTCATCAATGGAGTCGTGTCCTCTTTACGGATAATATTTCAATGCCATAAGTGATTCTCAACGCCAGTTGATTTAGAAAGAGGTCGGGACATGGTTTCATCCCAGTAACATCACGGAAAGAGACCGTTTTTGGTGGTCCTGGAGTTGTAGTCTGGGGAGGCATTATGATGAACGGGCGGACTGAGCTCCGCGTTTTCAACAGAGGTTTTGTAACCGGAGATCGCTATTGTAAGGAGGACATCTTTTCCCATGTGCGTCTGTTCCGAGATGCTATTGGGCCAGACTTCGTTTTTATGGATGCCAATGCACGAACACACCGGAGTGTTGTTGTTCAGCAGCTACTGGAAAGTGAAGATATCACTCGAATGGATTGGCCAGCATTCTCTCCTGATTTAAATCCCATAGAACATGTGTGGGAGGCTTTGGGGAGACGCCTTGTGGCATGATTACATCCTCCGTGGAACACCCAACAACTGAAACAGATGCTGATTGCGGAATGGGCACTCTTGCCTCAAGGACTATTGGGCAATCTGATGCTGAGTATGGAGAGACTGTGCGAAGCAACCATTGCAATAAGGGGAGGGCATATCCTATACTAAGGAACTAAGGAACAACTGCTTGCTGTTCCTCTTGGATAGACAATCATGTGTAGCGATACTATGAGTTCAATAAAGCCTTTTTTGTTTGTTTGTTTGTTTGTTTGTTTGATTCCATACTATATACATTTGTAACATCCTGCCGCTTATTTAAAGGCAAATCGTTCTGAAACCGAATTTGTTGGGACCTCTTCAGCCTTATTGGGAGTTAAACTGAAATGAGAGATGGGCGTCGGCGGAATAAAAAGAAAGGATGAGGCGAGAAAGGAGGGGAGATTGTGGTTTTGTTATGTGTGTGATGGCCGGATCCTGAACTTTGATATTTAGCATTTTTAAATTAGTTTGGTTTTGAAAACTCCGGAGGATTTTAAGCTGCTAAACATATTTTTCATTTATGTTTAATGTTAATTGTTGTCTATGTCTGTGAATAAATGTCTTGTGTGCTATTAAAACTATATTTTCCTACTCAAGACATTACATATTGTACTCATTTTTGCGCAACTATGCTTACGTCATCGTTTAATTACAAAATGCTATCTCTCATTTCTGAATTTCATGTCTCTCAGATTTCTCGTGAAGGGGCAAAAAAAGCACCCGCTGCTTAAGTTTTGCACACCAGTGTAATAAAAAGCTTTGGATATTTGTGTCAAAAAATCAATTTTTTTTTTACCTACCAAAAACAATTTTTAAATAATGGTTGCAATAAGAGCAAGAATTCAGATACGTTTTGAATCCGAGGCGAACAGGCTCGCTTGTATAAACGAAAATTTACTACAATTTGGACACGAACAGTATACATTGTGGAAAAGATGCGATGATGTCATTGCTTCTTAAGATGGCTGGAAATTTGGAAATTTATGTACAAGTTTATTTTTATATGTAACGCTTATTAAAGTAGGAAAATATACAAATTAAGTATTAAATTCTTCAGGTTAAGTCTAAATATATACGTATATGTGCATATTTACTTAAAAACCAATGCTTTTTATTCAAAAACAATTAATTCTTGAATTTGAATCCCTTTATCTTGATTGTTTAGCACATGTTTTTAACGTTAAGTACGTTTTTCCCTCGAAACTAATGCAAGGTAATATTCCTCCCTCAAACATGAGTGTTTTCCCTTCAATGGCATGCATTGGTTTCTCTTAACTCTTTCGTATGCAATAGCGAATTGGACTCTCAGTCTAATTACTAAATTTTTAATCTGTAATTAAGTAAAAGTATTAAGTAATTTAAAATGCAAAAATCACTTAAAATGTCTCAATATATCCAATACTTTTATATTATTCAAGAAATTAAAATAATAATAAATGCCCCAAATAGGAAGTGTCATCTAATTAGGAAGTTAACTAAATTTTTATGCCAAGGAGGTTAATTTTATATATGAATATTCTTGAATAACTATTTTAATCATCGTTTTATCGAGTACTTTTATCCAAAGACTATAAAAAAATTTAGAAGTACTGAAACTATATAGTTCTAGCCTTGAAGAGTAATTGAAAGAAAAAAAATTAAGAAAAGAATATGTGTGTGTGTGTGTGTGTGTGTGTGTGTATTCCCGATAGTATTGCCATAATACTGAAGGTAGAATCTGAAAACTTTAAGTACTAATTAATTATCAAGTTTACTGCATATTTAATAAGCTCTTTTAGTGTTGTTAAAAATCTTTCATATTACATAGATTTATATTGTGTCGTCAATCGCAATCGGTAATATAGCATTAGTAAAATAATTGTAGCCTAATAAATTAGATTGAAAGAAAACAGATATTTTACTGTTAAATAAACTAAATTTACGATTATACAATTTGCTTACTCTAAAGATTTATAGTGAATTAACATAATCTGGGTGCACCTAAGGGACTTTTTTAACATGTATATTGCCTAACAATGTCGAGAGACAATAGTATTTTATAAAGTATAGTTTTTCCATTAACCTGATTTTAGTCAAAGAATTATCATTGTGAAATATATGAAATGAGCTAAGAAGTTCATTAACGAGGAAGTAACAACTGGATGAATAAAATGAAGATTCTTTTCCCAACTATTCATCATCCTATTCATGTACAATATAAAAGCTTCAATTTTCCTAATAATTCCACCGGTAAATGATCGAAACAGTGGATGAAAAAAAAAATTTTTTTTTCATAAACCATGATACCAACTTAGCCGAAAGACTAGTCAACAAAATTGCGACGTCTTATTCACTTACCAATTAGTTGATTATTCTGCAAAATATAGTGAAAATTATAAGCTGAATGAACAACATTTGAATCAGATATCTGAAAATAAAAGGATTTAACGTCATCACCATCCATCGCATTGCGTTCTTAGTTCGCCGACCAATAATTATCGATGAAATTCGATGTCTTTTTCATCAGCCCCCTTGTCATTTATACTGCTAAAAGTAGTGTAAATTGTAAGCTGAATAAAGGACATTTGAATAAGATGTCTGAAAATCTGTGGAGTTAACACCGTCGACATCGGAGCAAAAATTTTCGGCAGAATGCGATATCGCATTGATTTGCCACCTTATCGATTATTTTGCCAAATGTAGTCAAACCACTTAAACCGTTATTTGGATATTTCAGTATATTCAGGATATTCAGTATATTAAGATGATTCAGTATATATTACGATGGTTTTTAAATTTTCATATTCTTTAATGCCCAGTTTTCTATAACCGCCCTGACGAGGTGAAAATGTTTGCTGACGAAACTCCCGATCTCTCGCCGACGAGGGCGGCAAGCGGTTGGTGACAGGGGGAAACCGCCCCCAGTTTCAAAATTTGAATGTTTGGTCACTGTATTGTCCATCCCATTTTAAAAATACGTAAAGACGGAAATAAATCGCTATCATTTTATATTATCAAAAAATTAGAATAAAAAAGGAAAATAAAAGGTAGCAACTTTATTAATTTGACATATATCCAATAAAAAAAGTAAGCATAAAGATGAATTTCAAAGCAAAAATAAGTTTAGTTCATGCTACTTTCTAATCATCATATAATTTATCTAAAAGGGGGCCTCAGAATAATTTAGCGCCTGTGGCCCCGAGTTGTCGAAATCCGCCATTGTGTGAGTGAATAAATACTACAGCAATGCTTCCGCAGATTGAATGTTGCTTTCTCTTCCTGTCTGAGAAATTTATTCTATTCTGCCACGCAGTTATAGCAGTCTCGCACATTCTTATTAGCTGCAATCCTGAAATCTCACAGAAAGAGAACAACTATCTCTGAAATCGAAATTAGACTGATTTATACAGTAAAAAAGGGGCATGAGTAGAAAAGGGGAGAATTTCCACAATTACATAGTTGTTTCGTTTTTGGTGCTGTAGCTATGATATTTTATTCTTGCAAGTTTCAGAGATTGCCATTTTTTAGATGAAAAAAAAAAAAAAACTAAGGAACTTATATAGACTTAATTAAATTCCCTTTATTTTCTTAGTTTTTGTGGAAAATTTCAAATTTCCCTGCTTTTTAAATCCCCGGTGAAGTGTATTGTATTTTCCCGGTTGCAACCCTTATAATTCAAATTAAACACTTAAGCGGTGAGCGGTGCTGACGCAATGTGATTTCTGCCCAGTGCTCTGAATGTCAAAGTGAAGAAATTCATCCAAGCGCGGGTAAACGGCAGAAGTAACTATGACTCTCTTAATTGAAGGTTGTAGAAGCTGTTGGCTAGCTGTGGGGGTCAACAAACTGCGTCCAGCTCCTAACTGTTCAAGTGGAACAGGGTGGGGTGGTAAGGCCAGTATATCTACACGTTGCGCAAACCCGACTCTAAATGGCGCGACCAGGGTCTCCCTGGACGACGCAAAAGTCTTCACGCAGGCGTGCACGATCGCCCGGCTTCAAACCTTGGGGTTCTCCCTCGGTGACCGACGTGTGTGAAGACGACCTGCCAAAAGGTACGGTATCCACTTTTGACGTCTCTAAGGAGATGCTAGGGGTCAGCTACGGGCATTTATGTAACGCTGACCTAACGGCATCTAAAGTGAGACCCCTCCGTTGAGTGAGGGTAATCCGAAGGAAGCCCGTCGTACGTCTCAGTGACTTCGGTTGCTGGGTACATCTTGGGAACATTAGTACCAAGGAAGTGTGGCAATGGGTGAGGTTTTGTGACCTCGATCGAGTCCAAGACTCGAGATTCGAATGCAATACGAGCAAGCAGAAGACTGAAGTCGGACGCGAGCTCTCGAACACACTGCGCTCCTAGTCTTCATGACTTAAGTCTGGACTTAGAGCTAAATCCAAGCGAAGTCGACAACTCGCTCGACGCGAGTTCACATTACCAACAGGTAATCACTGCATGATCGACGTAGCCTCTGGTCTGTGGAGAAGCTGCAATCTGGGTGTGTGGGTTGTTTGTGGTTTCCCGCATACCGTCGGTGTCTCCCGTTCCCAGAATTTGTGGGCTGACGCTTCTCTGCGCGCCTCCCCCCCCCCCCCCGCTTATCGTTGATTCTCTAGGAGATTCCCCTGGAGGACGTGGTCACTAGATGGTCTCTTTTCTTCTTCGAAAGACGGCTAGAGGGCCTTAGGGCACACGCCGTGGTTTCTGCCTGTGCAGTTCCGCCAGTTCGGAGCGGCAGATGACACAAAGGTACGTATAGCATGTACGTATGCCCATCTTTGTGTGTTTCTCTTTACTGTTGCTTTCTCTCTGTCAGGGCACTGGCCCGGAAGAGGGGAGGGAGCCATCTGGACGGGTTAATGGTCTACGGACCTATCCCCAGGACGTGTGAAGACCTCCTGGAAGGGCAGCGCATGGGGTATGGTGCATGCTTTCTCTCTGAGTGCCTGAGTCTCACTAACATTCATTTCTCCATTCCACCATTCACGGGCGCAGGGTACCACTTTCGGTGCTCTCTCCTTGCCTGTGGGCGGCTGGCTTTTACTCACATGGACGGTGTGAGTGGAGACGGATATTTGGGGCCTGCTGCGGCGGCAAATTTCGTCGATCGGGGTAGCCGAACGAATCCGGTTCGGTCGCGTAATTTGGTGTTTCTCCGAAAGGCGATACGGGGCCCAGCAGTCCGAGGACCCTAGGCATCTAGGAGTCACAACCTGCTGGAAAACCACTTGGTGGGGCAAGCCGGCTGTAAGATTGGTGAACCTTGCCGATGTGGTCGTAGTCCAACTATTTTATAATTTCTATCATTCAAAAATTTATTTGGCAATTAGGCTAAAAACATTGTTTTAATCAACCTGCCTCCGCTCCCCCCCCCCCAAGCCTACCTGTCCTAGGCAGCTACCTAGTCAAAAATCCTCCAAAGGGAGTGGTATTTGACTGTTTACAATATTAGAAATTAATGAAAACATCCATCACTTGATGTTAAACATACCAAAGAGGAAATTCTAGTTTTTAGTTAAGCAAAGCAGGAAAATTCTTACAAACAAATGAACAATACTGATATAGACATTTACTCGAGAGCTATCAAATAATTTCCCCAAGTACACTCAAAAAGCTGTATTTCCATTTCAGAATCAATTGCGCTCAATTTGGTAGATAAGGTTACCCATAATAATTTAAAATACCAAAAAAAAACTTTTTTTTTTTTTT
>JAPMOR010097773.1:518738-535626 GCA_026543865.1 Argiope aurantia | reverse complement strand
TGCTAGTGAGAAAAGTTCAGAAATTTCAAATAGGACTGTCTAACAGACATAAACAACAAATCTTCAATCTGTTATTGATTGAATAATGCAGTAAAAGACCCGAATCAAATTTGTACGGTTAGAATCTTAAAAAAAGTTGTATAAAATCCTCAAAATGATCGACCTCGAACATTTCCCCAGTAGACTGGTAATATATGGAAAAAAGATCAATCATTTAATACTTCAAGATTCGCGCTCATCTGAATACGAATTTGAATGCCGTTCAAGAATAATTCTAGTTCTAAATGGAGTGAGTTTTATCAAATATGCACATCAACAGTTTTCTGGGATGAGATTGCATATCCAGGGTCGGTCATCTGGGTTGTGTGGCGGATGCTATGCACAGGGGCCCCGGAATTGAAGGAGCCCCAACATGATCATAAACTAAAATGACGATTCGAAAGCAGCCATGTACTATAATATCCAAATGGATTGTACCCCTGATATTCCCCATAAGGAACAAACGTCAGTCATTCAGGGGTGTTTGTGGGACCCCAAAAAATCCCCTGAAACTTTTATGGACTTACTACCGACATTTTGGAGTTTCGAGAAGGAGGGGGGGAGAAATGAAAAATTACAATTATGAATGACCTAATTATAAAAGTTCAATGAATTACTTTTTTTGCAAAATTAATAACCATAAATTTTCAAACATATAAACTACTACATTTTATGTAAATATTTTAAATTACCTGAATTAATTTTTTAAAAATAATTATCTAATTTTTGCTGCTTTTTTTTATTTTCTGATGTTTGTGGGCTTGTCTTTCTTTTGTGGTGAACTTCATAATTGCAGGAAGGTTGACTTTTATTTTCCTCATTTACAGTTGAAGAAATTTCCTCAAGAACTGCACATGCAGAGGTAGAAGCAGTTTGCTTTTCTGCTAATGTAGAAGGTTTTTCAAACTTCTATAGGTGACTCATCTGAAATACATGTTTTTAAGTCCTCTTGATATGTTTTCCAACTTCTGTTCATATTCAGCAAGAGATCTTTGTGAATTGGATCAGTCTTTGGATTTTTTGAGCCATATTTTTCACATGAGGTTTCTTTAGAAGCCATTAAATCATATTTAATAGTCTGCACTGCATCTAGGGAATCAATCTTAAGAGAGGTTCTATAGTCAGTGACAAGTGTATCCATTAAGTTGAATGCACTTTCCACTAATGGGCCATGGAAGCAGCTAAGGCAGGCTTTGACCAATTTAGCCAATGTAGGATACTTATAATCATTTGTGAAATCATCTTTTAAATTAAAAACTTTAGACCAATATTTATCAATTGTACACTTGACTTGATTTCCACTTTCATCAGATGTGTAGAGCATTTCTTTGGTGATATCAATATCACTCTGGTATAACCTTATTTCAGCTTCTACTTTTGACTTTTCATTATCACTAAAAATATGGGACATAAAAGATGATAATTTTTGAAAAGCTAATACTGTACTGGTTTTACCTCTTAGCTCTGGATCTAATGCTGTAAAACTAATTAGATATGAATTTTTAAGGGGTAATTTCTGTTTCATATGCGAAAAATCCCCCTTCTCTACTAATTGGCGCCACGCCAGGAGATATAAGACCTTTGAACCCCGAGTCACGTGATCGCACATCTGGTCGAACGAAGTCTCTCCCTTTTTTTTCTGCCGCGCCTACTTTCCGAAAAGAATCCAGAAGAGAATGTCCGAGAACCGGAGGAATGAGTCATAACTCGCAATAAGGAAAGAACAAAAAAGAAGTTTTTTCCCCCTTTTTACGCATTATCACTGCCTTTGGAGAAAGAAAGGAGAAGTTTTCACCACACACACTGACCTTGCGTTTTCTGCTTTCAAAGCAAACAAAATTACTCAGATCAAAATAAATAATTCATTATTATTCCTACTTCCTTTTGAACGACGATCCCCGGAATTTCCGGGTATCGAAGTTCAAAATCCCCGGAGCACAAACACCCCTGGTCATTATTAGATATGAAATTTTGAAGAGAACAGTTTAACTAGAAATGAGTCAATTATAGAGTTTATTGAAGTAACTGTAGAAAGACTGGCAAAAATTCCATTGAAAAGATTAAGTGAGCTTGATTTAGATATTGTAGAAGAATGAACTGTAGAGGATAGGCATACTGCAATGGTTGCAACATGAAAGGGAAATACAGGGTGATCAAAAAATAACAGGAGGTGTTTGGAGCCCTGTAGCGTGTTATGTATTGGACAAAATGTAAACATTTGGCCACCATACACATTAAAGTATGCGGTTTCAATTTATCAAGGAAAAAAAATTGGTACCAACAAATGCAGATAGGGGAAATTCTGGAGCTGCGATCGAAAACTTTATTATGTATTTTGCATATAAGGGTACTTTGTGACTCGATATCGAGAATAAAAGGAAGGGTTACGGGAATTCAAGTCATTCTGCAAGAATTCGCCTGTCGATGGCTTTGTCACTACTTGAACGTGTCTTATTAGCTGTTTATCAGCGGAATGAAAATGCCAGTGAATATCGGCGATTAAAACAGTTACGTAGAGGACCGATAACTATGGTTTATATAAAAACCGACTTTTTGAAAAAATGATTTTCAAATTCAGTATTTCCAAAAAACCGGTTTTAGCCGGTTTTCAAATTTTTGTCAAAAAAAAAAAAGAATATGGAAAAATATTTTATTTAATTTATATAAAATAACAAAAGACGAAATCAATAATAAAGTCAAAATACTAAAAAAAAAATTAAGGATTACATCTACATATTACTTACACAAAATAACGAAAACTCAAACAAAAATTTCAAATAGTATTTATATTATTTTCCCTAATTTTAATTTTTCCTAGAAAATAGGATATTAAAAAAACATAAAATATCCACTGAATGGTAGCTAAGTCTTGTTCTTATTTTGGACACAATATTGCCTGAAATTGAAAATATTCGTTCACTAGCTACTGAGCTTGGGTTTGCAGTTTTCATAGCATCAAATGACAAATTTAAGTTTTTTTGTTCTTTTATTCGTTGCCACAAATAATGAAAATTCAGCTTTCAGTGTCTTTGGATTTGTAAGTTTTTCTTCAGGATCTTCAAAAACCTTATGAATTGATTTTTCCATGGCTTCTTTTAAAAAAGCATTACTCTGATGAATAGTTTCTTCGATTTGCTCTTCATCAGAATCGGTTTCCACATAAGAATTTAGAGATATTCTAGATAATATCTTTTCAGATAGCTTAATAATTTCGGTTCTTGAAACTAAAGAAAGTACACTAGATTTCTTCGCTGAACTAGAAATGTTTTGGGGATTTTGCAAATACAGCAAAAGAGTTGCTAATTCTACTTTTCTTTCTTGAATTCGTTATTCTAAAGCGTAAAATAATTTCAAACTTATTTCAATGTTTTAATTTTTTAGTTCATTTAACAGAAATTCAAATATATTTTCACTTGTTAATAAATTGGCATCTCGTCGCTCTAAGTCTTCAGCTGCTAGATAAGTCGGTCCCAAGACTTTATGAAGTTCTAAGTTCAGGATATTCAGTTTAGGATATTTTCCAGTTTTCACTTTATAATATTAAGCGAATCTGTTGTGACTCGCGACGGATTGTATATATGTATTAGTACCAACATAAAATAAATCGGTTAGGCACGTCTTTTCCATGTGTGCAGACGCAGCTGCGCAGTGGATAATGCACAAGCATTCCCCAACACAACTTGCAACGTTGAAAAAACGTGTTTGCTGTCCGTTGCATAGAATGAATAGCAAATTAAATTTAAAATTAATTTTTAAATAATAATATGAATTCTTTAAACCGGATTTCTTAATTTAAAAACTGGTTTTCAAATATGACAAATTTACTTTAAAAAACCGGTTTTTTAAAACCGTCAAACCCTGACGATGACCATAACTAATTTACGAAGAATGGTTGAAATATTTGAAACAACAGGAATTCTTGGTGTGAAACCAGACCGAGGACGTAAAAATGTCAAAAAGGAATAAGTTGAAGATGTTGCAACTGCCGTTATTGATCAGGCGAAAGCTAATAAGCAGGGTACCAGCAGTGCAAGTTCAATATCACGAGAAACAGATATACCGTTTTCGACGGCGCAGAAGATATTGAGTAAGATGCTGAAATTTTATCCGTATAAGATAACACCAATTCAAGAATTGCTCCCAGGGGACAGAAATACCCGATTTGAGTTTGCTTTAAGATTTTTGGCTTGATTAGAAGTGGATGACGAATTGCCGTGGGGGATATTATGGAGCGATGAAGCTCACTTTCATGTGCACGGATGATATCGTCACACACAACTGCCGTATTTGGGCTCAGGCAAATCCATACTTTGGTCAACAGATTCCCTTACATTCGCCGAAAGTCACAGTTTGGTGTAGATTGACTGCTTCTTTTATCATCGGCCCGTACTTTTATGAAGAAATTGGTAGAAACGGACTAGTAACTTGTTCTGTCAATTCCAATAGGTATGCTCCAGAACTTTGTGATACCTCAACTGCAGAAAAGAATTTGTATCGAGTCTACCATTTTCATGCAAGATGGTGTGTCACCACACATCGGACGTTGGGTGAAGGATGTCTGCGTCAACATTTCACAGACGCTAAAATAATGAGTCGTGCATTTCCCATGAATTGGCCTGCGAGGTCCCCTGATTTGAACTCTTGCGATTTCTGGTTGTGGGGTTACTTGACAGACATTGTATATCAAATTTAACATGTACCTGACATTCCTACTTTAAAAGATCAAATAATAT
Organism: Argiope aurantia; assembly: GCA_026543865.1. Classification (NCBI taxonomy): domain Eukaryota; kingdom Metazoa; phylum Arthropoda; class Arachnida; order Araneae; family Araneidae; genus Argiope; species Argiope aurantia. Next base: position 530,854 of record JAPMOR010097773.1, on the reverse strand, counting down.
TACATGCGAGACGAATAAATGCCGATATGCTGCGAGCAACTGTCGAAAATCTCGCGTACTGCATGCAATTATTGGAACATCAGGCTGGTGGTCACCTTGAGTCAAATTTGTAAGTTGCTTTAATAAACGTTTTTCATTGGTATTTGGCGTGTTGTTATTTATTGTTTCCATAGGCAGCTATGCATTTTTTTTCACACATTATGCGGTTGCAGCGTCAGAATTTCCCCTATCACCGTTTTATAGTACTAATTTTTTTTTTTTTTTTTGATAAATCGAAATTGCATACTTTAATGTGTATGGTGACCAAATTTTGTTAAATTTCGTCCAGTACATAATACGATACAGGGCTCCAAACACTTCCTGTTATTTCTTGATCACCCTGTATAAAGGTGTAAAATCTAGAATAATTGCTCTAAACTTTCATGCAATTTTTGTGCCTTGCCTATCACATTCTTTTAATTTATTAATTTGCGATGCCGTTTCCAGCAGAATATACTGTAATTTTTTTTTTTTTTTTTTTTTTTTTAGCATTGCAACTTTTATATTTCTCATTTTCTGCACATATCAAAAATATGGGAAATTTTACAAAAACATTTAAACATTACTCTTTAAAACATTATGCGACACTCGTTGGAAACCAAAATAGATTAAACTATTTCAAGCAAAAACAACTCTTTTTTCTTGATTGATTAAATTTAATTTGGTCAATAAAATTAAAACTGAAATCCAAAATTTAACACAATTTTAGACGAAACAAAAGAGATAGCACGCACTTTGAATATTTCAGAAAATTTTCCTGAAAAACAAATTCGAAAAAGAAAAACGTTATATTTCGAAAGAGCTGAAGATGAAGTTAGAGAAAATCCGGCAGAGGATAGATGTTATTTTTAGCACTGTAATTGATACTTCTATTGTACAGCTAGAAAATAGATTTAAAAATATTTCAAATAAATCACTGATAAAAAAAAACTTTAGTAAAACAGGAATTAGAAAAATGTTCCAAAAACTTTGTAAAGTTTTATAAAGCGATGTAAATGTAAACCTAATTCAAAAAATTGGTCGGTTATGGGATTTGATTTCGAAAAAAGGGATGTAACTAACGCACAAGACATACAGCAGTACATACTAAATAATTATTATAATGAATGATTTCTAAATATATTAACTGTGTTAAAACTTTTCTTTACGTTGCCAGTTACTATGATAAGTGCTGAGCACTCTCTCAGCAAATTAAAATTAATAAAGAATTGTCTTCGGTCAAGCATGTGTGCAGAACGCTTAAATGCACTTGCTGTATTAAGCACCAAAAGGAATTGCAAAAAATTCTAATTTCTCTGAAATAATTAATAGCAAAGATAAAATCACGCATTAAATAAACATGCAATAGTAATATATGTTTGCGATTTTCTTTTTTCTACTTTATCAAAAATTTAGGGTTCCAAATGATTTATTGCATCCAGGCCCCTTTATAAAGAAGGCTGGCTCTGTGCAGATCCAACCTTATCCGACTATTTTACAATATTTTTGAAAGTTCAATATAATAAATACTACGTGCACAGCAGGAAAAAAGAATTAAAACATCCCAGTCAAGTGGGTAATATTTCTCAGGTGGAAGAAGCATTCTTTTGAGTAGTTCGCATTCAGGTAACACCAAATATGTTGTGTGATGCATGATTTGGGTAAAGATAATTTAATTTTAATCAGTTTTTTAGCTTATTTTGATGTCATTCACGCATTTTATTACTTTATATCAGTGAAAACTATACTTAAAAGGTGTTTCCCTACAGTACGCAATATCAGACACCGATACAAAATACATTAAAGAGTCGCTCAGTACAATGCGACGTGACTATGAAAATACCCGTTGCACACGTGTGCACCATGGCCCTATGAGAAAAGTTATTGTGGCATACATTTGGACGACGTGGCTCACAATATGTTAAGAGTTAAAATAAAGAAAGTCACATTTAAAAAAACAGCTCTTTAGAACACTTTCTCTTAGGTATAAAACATCACAATAATTATCTTGATGATGTACTATAAAAAAATCTGAGCTGCAATAAATCGTGAATAGAAAAAGAGTAGATATCATCTAAAATTTTAATTGTAAAGAATTTACATTCTCTCATACCTCTATGCTCACTCATATGATTTTGTAGTGTCAAAAAAAGCGATGCCACTGTGCTTCAAAAGAAATATTGATTCCCCATTTTACACAAGATTGGAAAAAAAAAATGCATAGCATTAGTAAATTAGGCAAAAATCCAAAGGTACACAAGCTTGAATGAAAACAATATCATCTCATTAAGGAATTTGGAATGCTTCACAATGTAAGATTGAATATATCCATCCCATATATAAACTATATTTTACACTTTATATTCACACACACTTTAAATCATGATCTGGCCATAAAATAACCAAGACAAACAAGCCTGAGAATTATAACCCAAAAGAAAATTTGCATCTTTAATGCTGATTATTGAAATGTTCTAACATTGAAAAAAGTTTATATTTAGTGTAAGAACCCAAAACTGAAAAAGAAAGTTTATGAATAACACATTTACAAAAAAAGATAAACTAGTGAATTAGCAATAAAGAAATACTGAGACCATAAGCCAATTCAATCTCCAATTTAGTATATTTTTGAAATAATGACGATCGAAATAAAATCAATAAGTATGAAATATACCATCTCAATAATCGAGTCAAATCTTATAGAAGTTTTAAATTCACTAAATTTCACAAGATGTTATTTATGCTTTTTGTTAAAACTATTAATATATCATAATTAAGTCTAATACACTTTCATCAAGATAAAATAAAGAGTCAAAAAGTTTCCTTTATTTCATAATTCATTCAACAGTAATTAAAGAATATAATAATGATATGGCATTTCCTTTAAAAATTATTTTGATGATACAGATTTCAAAAGCAAATAATTCAAAAAATGTAACATTATCACAAAACTGAAAGACAATACAGTTTAATACATTAAAATATAATGCTGGTTTCTTTTAAGTACTAAAACAATGCATGATTAAAATCACAGTAAATTAAGCCTATAAAACAAATAAACATAAATAAGTTCACAATTCAAATGCAGACATAATTTACCTCCAGAATTAAAATGTTTTGTTTGATCAAACTTCAAAAAGTCCAATGGTTTCATTAATACTGAAAATAGAATAAATTATTTTGAAAGAGAAATAATTAACAAATTATTTTATAAAAAAATCACAAGATACAAAGACAATACAACCATTTTAAATATATAAATAACAGTATGAAATAAAATTTGAAATAAAAAAAATATATCCATGAGTTAAAAAAATAGATACTTTTCAATACTGAAATAAACACCATAAATAATTAAATTTCATAGCCAAATAAATTAAGTACATAAGCCAAAATATAGCTAGGAAATGAATCCTTGGAGCAAAATATGCAATTAATAGTTTCTTTTACAATAACCCTTTGCTAAACATCAAAAACATTTTCAAAAATATGACATATAAAAAAGATGGAAATATATAATACTATTAAATTGCTAAGCATAAAGAGTTTAGTTTTTATAACTAAAAGAATAGAAACCTAAAATAAAAGACAAGTTTGCAGATCTCTAAGGTCAAGGTAAAATTTAATTGGAATATATGCCTTGAGACTACTACAATGAAGTTAGAAATTTTAAGATTTGAAAATGTAAAGAAAATTGTAAAAAATTCAGATGACAACATATAAAAATACTTATATATCACTAGAAAATATTGCAATTTAAATATAATTTTCTTTTGTGGAAACAAAATATTTTTATACACAAATACACTAGCCTTTTCAGAATCATCGTGTCAAAAATCCGAGATTCACAAAGGAGAAAATAGCGTTTGAAAATTCTATTTTTTCCATAAGGGAATGTATACAGCTAATACTAGATGAACCAATAGAGACAAGTAATTGAGATATTTTTTCTCTTTTGCTCATGATAAAGGATCCATTTAGGTGCATTTTGGTGAGTTAAATCAATGCATTTTTTTTAAAAGTATCGTCACTATAATACTCAAGAGGCAACATGAAAATCATTCAGTAATATCAAATGTAATTATGTTTCAAATAAGTAGAATCATTAGCATATCAAAACTGACAAAGTAAAATTTTGCAAATAAAATTTGTAAGAAAACTTCGTGTTCTAATGCCTCTTTAAAACCAAATATTTTAGAATAGTGAAATTTTATCCATGATTAATAATAATTTTTTTCAAAATCTTCATTTAAGAAATTATAAAAGGCCAAATACTATCTTTAAATTGAAACAAATAATGAAGATTTAGTTAAAAAATTTAATGCAAATTCACAAACTCTGCCCATTTTGAGACACATTGATTTTGAAAACGTATTATTAGTAATAACTGTATAAAATTATTCACCGGTTATTCCATATTACAAATTGATATTTCATGTCATACTGATATTCATATTCGGTACACTGATATAATTAACATTATTGAGATAAGAAAAGTTTAAAAATTTCTAGAAACATTTCAAAAATAATTTTATTGACAAATAAGGTTTATTTTAGAAACGTTTAACACTTTAGTTATTCTTCATATATTTTCTTTCAGAAAATTTAGCTCAGTTGTATGTATACCTATCTATGTGTCTAACTGAAATAGTCATAGAAAATATATCACAACTTATCGAATGTGCACCGTTTGTTTTAACATTCATGTATACTATGAGAGAATTCCTTTATAATAATTTTATAAAGTACTTTTTAAATCTAAAATGTTGCATTCCTTTCCTTAGATCATGATATCAAACTAGATTGGTTTAATAATTTTAATTTCTAATGAGTTTATTCTGACATATAAGTAGATGTGTAAGTTAAAGAGAAATATATTTACAGAATTCATAGACATTTGAATTTTCAGTAGGTTTGCTCTACATTCAAACATTTGGCACAGAAAACACAAAACACAATAGAGACAAACTTGTGCTCCTTAAAAGACAAATACACTTATAGAAAACAATACAAACAATTATTTGTCACTTATTGGAATGAGTAGAATTAAACTGAAAAAAAAAATATCTAGTGACAGATTTGAAATTTCCTAGATAAATTTTAAATTAATATGTCATGGGCAAAACAATTTAGATATAGCAAGCTTGAGACAAAATGGAAGTCGATTAACCTCAGAGTTAAATATGTAGAGAAAAGAGAGCCAAGGAAAAAAAAATTAAGAGAGCTAAATTATCTTCTACATTTATAAGGAAATCCCCTAAAAAAAGAGGGATTTTACATTCAGAATAGCTGCATACCTTTTAAGAATCCAGTTTTTATGCTTTAACATAAAGAAGAAATTAATTCGTGTAGAATGCGGATATTTAGTTGTTATATGATTTAGAACAAATTATATTTTCAATCTAAAATTATTATATTCGAAATCAATTAAAATTTTATTAAAAATATTTTGTAAGTCAATCATATTTTTATTTAAAAAATTACAAATTTTTAACCGACAGTAAGTCACAGCAGCTGGGCACATTTCACTTTGAATAAAATTAAAATGAAAAAGAAAATGATTTTCCGTTTGTTAATACATAATAACTACAAAAGAGTATTAATATGATTTTTAATTGATTCAATTATAACTGATTTTAGGATTTAAGATAAGTATTTTCTTTCTATTTAAATTTTATCAGCATTTTTAAAATTTCAGTTGAGATGACGTAATTTTATATGCTGCTATTTTTTTAAGAAATTTTATTACATGCTGAATGAATAAAAGTTTTATAGGATTAACATGATGTTGTCAGGTTTAAATTACAATATTTCTTAATCCTTAAAAGACTGGAAGTTTATTTAAGTTAATCTGAGGAAGAATGACAGAAACTTCATCACCAATTCAGGTATGCCAATATACAGCATTTTGCAGAATCTTTAGGTGTTGAAACAAACAGTATTAAATAAAAATTAAATAAAAAATTAAGTAAAAAATTAAATAAAAATTATTAAGTAAATCAGAGGTGCTTTGGATAATAATAAATATAGCATTTTCATTAATGTTCTTTCATTTCTCAAAAATTTTCCATTATTTTCTTCACAATCTAAATTCATGAGTGTATAAATATATAACAATAAGAGTATAAAAAATGGAAGCATTTAGAGATTTTAAGGCAAACATCACAGTATATAATAAATAACTGAAAGCACTTTTCACTTAGAAATAATTTAAATAGACAAGCGTTAAAATTTCTTATGGATGGCACTTTTTTACAGAATTTTCTAAATTTAATATTACAATCAAAAATGGTCAGAAAGAATATAAATTTAAAACTATCTAAGTACTGTATTTTTAATGATCTGAAAATGTATGAGATCAAAAATGATAAAACATATGTTGCGATAAAAGTACCAAAATCAATTCAAAAATAATACAACAAAAATTAATTTTCTATAAAGATAGTACAAAAAAAAAAGTCAAAAATAAGTATGGCAGAAAATATTATTCTTATTATCAACCCTGCTTTTGAAAATACTCTTCCAAGCAGATCTTTACTTTTGGCCAGATTTCATTTGTTTCTTTACCAACAAACTCCTTTAAAATGTTTTTCTCTCTAAATAGGCGAAAGGGAAACAAAATGGTTAGAAAAACTGAAAGAATTAGAGACAAATTCATCATACAATTTCAAAAAGTCATTATGACTTTAGAAGCAAACAATACCTTTTGTGTGCATTACACTACTGTAGTAAAAAATAATAATTTAGCAAAATATATCTAAAAAACGTTAAGAAAAGAAAAGCAATTATGATTAAATAAGAGAACATTTACTGCAAAAGGAATAACCAATTTCAAATGAATTTAAATCATTCGAGCCAGCAGCCTAAAACCAGAGGCGATGGCAGAAGTTTATCAACAGGGGTGGGCTAGAACAATTTCATTAATTTAACTTCAAAATAACTCATAATAATTCATTTTAATAAAATCCAATTAAATATTAATTAGCTCAGCAAAATTCTTCACCTTCTTAAGTTTCCTTCTTTTTTTTTAATTCAGATATTTATCCTAATTTTTCATTCATTGATAAAAATTTGCCAGTATATTTTGCATAAAAAAATGATCTCAATTTCTTTTATTAACCATCAAAAGGTTTCCAGTATTTAAGTCTCTTTTATGAGAATTCAGATTTAATTGCATTGAGATCAAATTCTGGAAAATCTACAATTATATTTCATTCTAGATTTTAATACATAGATTTTAATCATTTTGAATTTGATTCGAATTTTAAAAATTCTTAATCGTCTGGATCTTTTTAATACTTATAAAATATTTCACTTACAGAAAAAAATGAATTAATGGAAAGTGCTACATTAATTTATAAATGGTTAATACTGGATAATGATAACATATACAAAATACTTAACAAAATAAAATAACTAAATACAAAAATTCATAAAAAGTTTTTTATTAGTTCATTCTGTTGAAAGTGAACAATGTTTCTACAATATATAATTATATGGACATATTTAATTTATAAGATGCTGTCGGCATAAGAGGAAACACGAAAAAAATAAATAAATGGAATGTTTATTCATATAAATTCCTTCCAATTCAGAAAGAAAAAAATATCTTCGATAGCGGTACACTGAAGAGCTTTCAAAGTCTTCAACTAAGTAACATTTGATGAAATAATTTCCCACTGATTCTTCAAGCACATTTCTAAGACCGGAGTTAGTTGATTTTATTATATTGATTCGAGATGCATCTTTTAGCTTAATCAGTGTCAAAGAATCCAGCACAAAGAATGCATTCATCTTTGTATCGCTTGCAGCTGGATGTCAAATCATGTTAAATGAACGAATGCATGCTCTTATAATGGAGACTATATAAAATGAAAATAGAAATGAAATTCAAATAGTTTTATAAAAGAATCTTTTCTAAAATTTAGAATAAGTAATAAAAAATATTCGATATTTATGCCAAAAATCGAACTTTTAGCGATGTCATATCTAAAAGAATTTTTAAATAAGAATTGCGATAAGTAGCGTCAATTCAAATTTGTTTCCAAGTCTGAGGCCAATAAAAGATACAATGATATTGTTTTTTTTTTTAAGAAGGTTGAAGATTTTTTTTCCTTCTAATACAAGTACAAACTTATTCTTTTATGTAATTCTTAGTAAAGTATTAAAAATGCATGAATCAAACATTAAATCACTCATGTTAAATCTAAATATATACATACATGTGTATGTTAGACCTAATAAGCAAAGCATTTTATTCAAAACAATTAAATCTTGAATTTGAACTCCTCTATCTTCATTTTTAGGCACATATTCTTGTCTTTGAGTATTTTTTTTCCAAGGACCTATTACAAACTAATATTTTACGAAGAAGAAGGTACTGACAGAGAAAGCAATTGTCCTCCCTCTACTAAAGCCGCCTCTGTATATAACATTATTTGAAGAAGCAGGGTGAAGGTCCTTAACAATTTTTATTTTTCATGGCTTTAATGAAATAGTTGAATTTTTATGCTATCAAGATTTCTTTTTAAAAGTCATGGTCAGCGCAGGACAAAGAACCAAGTAAAAAGGTAGAAACCAGGAAAAAGAGACAAAGAGAAAGTATTTCGAATTTGTATAGTTTCCAAAAAGGAATTTGCCGACACAAAGTTTTGGTTCTGTAGGAAAATTATAGCCACGTTACTTACAAGTAAAAAAGTTAAAGTGAAGTAGGAATTTGAGTAATTTGAATTTTTTCAGAAAACACACACACACGTACGAAAGCACGCACGCGCACACAATTTTACACGCATAAAAACTTTTCTACTTAATACCTTAAAACAATTGAATTATATTAAAAACTAACATTTTTAAGACATAAAAATCATACTAAAATTATAACTTCTTTTTTTCACTCTTCAACTACTATTCCTCATAAATCTAACATAGCTACAATTTACGTAGGTTTGCGAAAATTTAAATATTTGGGTATTTCTTACACTTCATCAATATTCAAAAGGTACGCCTATGATGGCTTTCAAAAACCTGAAAGAATAACCAATAGAGCTAAGTCAATATTTAAATTTGTGTAATAGCTTTCTACTTTGGATTCTCAATACAGGTATCAAATTAACATCAAAAGAAATTAACTATAACTTTCGGGGGGACAAAATGAAAGAAATTTTAGATTTGAAATAAATATTAAATTAATTTTTATTTATGAATATTTATAAGTTTTCTTTGTAAGAAAAATCAACCAAACAAAAAGTAAAAGGATTATGAAAAAATTGCTCTGACCTCAAGATAGGAAAATTCACTTTTCAGAAAAGAGTTACGTTTTTATAGAAAGCTTAAAGTTTCGCAAAAGAATTAAACTATTCTGAGTTCATATAATGACAGATTAACATTATTTTAAACCAAGCTTAATATAAAAACGTGAAATTAAATGTTGCCCTCTTAATGGAAATACTTGACCCAATAGACATATATTCAGATATAAAATACACAGGTACAAAGATCATTTTAATGACCCCAAGACTTTATTTTCACTTTAAAACATTTAATATGATTTCATATAATTTATTCTACAAATAGAGAAAATAAAAATAAAATAACAGATGAATCTCACCTGAAATATTCCAAAACAGGAGCATTTCCTTTTCTGTAGTTAAGCAATCTGGTCAAAACAATATCTGGTTTATCATCATCTCTCTGCACGAGTTTCTCACCAGTAACATCATCTATTCCCTGAAATAAGAAATATTATAAATGAGCACAAAATAATACATGTAATTATTTTAAATTAAAAGTAATTAAAATAAATCACGTGAACATGAAATCTTAAGTTGTTATTAATAGAAAAAGTTGGATATCACTTTTTTTCTATATTGAGCTACAAATGGTGTTCCTGACCAAGCAGTTAATCTAAGTACAGTAGCATGATTTCATGTAGCAAAATAAAGCTATTTACTTTAACGTAAGTTGCTATTATTGCAAACATATAACTTCATTTTGACCCATTTCATAATATATATATATATATATATATATATATATATATATAGCAATCAAATACCTTCAAAAACTTTAAATAAATAAATAATTTTTTTTCCTTCAATGAAAAATCATACATTAAGAGGCAAGTAATTTCTTTAGTTAGCAAAATAAATTAATTTTAATTCTTAAATATACCTGAAGACCGATGTTTTAAAACCTTTCGTTTTAAAAACTACATATGCTAAATAAAGCATGTGGTTATCAAATATAAATATATGCATTTGTAGTAAAATAAAAGCAGTAACATATTTATCTTTTCATTTCAAGTTTGAATTACATTCAAATGGAACTTTCTATTGGTTTGATTTTTTTAAACAAAGGATCATCGCAACAAATCTTGCTAACTTAAGCTTTTTTCCCATCAGAACACCACAGAATATAAAAACATGTAATCTAGCATGCCCTTCCTTTTTCTGTTCCTATCTCCATAGAATGTGCCCACGCTGATGGTTATCTGATGCCTAAGTGAAACATTTCTGTTTTAATAATGAACAAGTGGTGAACTCTATTTTCTTTGACATATGAGTGATAAATTATTTTTCCATTTCTTGTTTCCGACTCATTTATAAATTAGTATTAAATTTGTTCTGTCACGGATAAGTTCATCGAATATTCAAAATTTAGATATTAAACAATTTAAGAATCTTTCATAGTTTTGGAAAATAAAATGCATCATTGCTTTGAAATAAACATCTTTATAATTTCATTTCACACTGTCTTAGGATTTTGATTTCAGTTGAACAAAGAACACAGAAGAATATGAAGAAATTATGATAAAAAGTTAACAGAATTACCGACACTTCCTTTAGACAACATATTCCTCATATACAGGGTGAATTTTACTAAAGGAAAGTGATGATAGGCCTATATGGACCATATAACATTAAGCAACCCTTTCCTATCTCTTACCGTTTGACATATTAAATCATTCATTTCATTATTCACTTGACATATTAAGTCAAATTCATCCTGTATTAATATTGGTATAATATAAACATGGTAAAAACATTCATGAAAAGCATTATCAAGTTTATAAACATTTTTCTTAGTTACATTTTTAAAGTACATTTTAAAAATTCAAAAGTTTGAAAAATAAAGCATTACATAAGCCATTAAAAAGATATACATCTTTTAGTTTAAAGAACAAATTCACTCTGGCAATGCATGATCTTATAAGTAATAATTCATTACTTATTTTTTTCTTATGAATAAAGCGCAAGATACTAAATCATATAAAATAGCTATAAAAACTGAAAATTTCTTTACTAAAATAAAATTTGTAGATTAAATATATGCTTCATTATAAATAATTTTTAATACACTGAATTCCAAAAATTAAAGAAAAGTCGGAAAAAGTGCAATCACACCACCAAAAATCAGTACATTTTTATATCTATTATGCAGCATATGCAAGAGTAATTCTGGCATTAGAATATGATATGAAATTTAGTAGAGCTATTGTGGCTTAACATCATTGGATGCACAAATAAAAACAGGCTTAAAATAATTTAAATTTTCTGCAACTAGGAACTGCATAGCGAAATTTTAGAGTAAATTTTTTGATAAGGTCATCATTATTTGAAGATTTACGATGGCACGCCACTGGGTGAGTAGAAGGGGTGCAGATCCGATGTGATAAGATGATCAAAAGTGAATGTGAACTCTCCTGCAATTCATGGATTTCATTTATAAGAACACAATTGGCTTCTAGATAGCACAGTAGAGGAAGATATAGAATTACAAGTGTTGCAGATGATCGATAATTACAGAACCACTACATCATTTTTTGGTGATGTTGATGTTTTAAAGAAATATGACATATAATAAAATATATTTATTCATATCCAACAAAATCAAAATTGAAAATTAGATTCTATTCGAACTGAAATCATTCTTTTTTATAAATTCTGAGATCCCAAAACAAATTTTTGTAATCCAATGGGACGCAAGCACACTGTTGTTGCAATCAATAAAGTTTCAAGAGATAGAATAATATAGCTTACACCACAAAGTATTTCCTCGCTGATGAAGAGAACGGTGCAATACACAATATTCAATAAAAA
>JAPMOR010097773.1:482013-518338 GCA_026543865.1 Argiope aurantia | reverse complement strand
GTATGGGGAGACGGTGCGAAGCAACCATTGCAGTAAGGGGAGGGCATATCCCATACTAAGGAACATCTGCTTGCTGTTCTTCCTCTTGGACAGACAATCATGTGTAACGATACTATGAGTTCAATAAAGCCTTTTTTTTTTGTTTGATTCCATACTGTATGCATTGTATTCATTTCTGCGCAACTATGCTTTTGTCATTCTTTCAGAACAAAATGGTGCTGTATTTCATTTCTGAATTTCATGTCTCTCAGATGATTTCTCGTGAAGTTATGGCAAAAAACATACCTGTTGCTTAAGTTTTGCACACCAGTGTGTATATATATATATAATTACCTGTACAGGTATTACATTAAATATGATGTCGGCTACTTCTCGGCATTTTGAGCGTAAAGTGTTGAATACTAGCTAATATTGATTGTACGTTAGCAAATATAGCTGTAAAAATAATTCCAACAAAAGTGAATTGGCTACGTTATGCAGTTCTGAACGTTCGGTTTCCGATGGCTTTCTATATTCCGATTCTATAATTCCGATGGTTTTCTATGTCCCATTTGTTCACCAGCTAGTAAGCGTCAAATTTCTTGACTTTTACTCTCATGTACACCTTGTAAACACTTATTTTTTTAACTTGGAATACGGGTCTGTGCTTTTTGGAGACAAAATGAGGTTTCCAATGCTATTCCCATTGCCAAAGATGTAACTGCCATTACTGCATCTGCAAGAAATGAAATACACAGTAATTATGTTTGGTTCCTCCATCGGTGATCGGCTTACGAACCTCTAAATAGAAAGTAGATTGAACCATCTTGATCTACAATGCAGGATCACTAGCAATTAAAGTTGATATTTTAACAGCCGAAATATCATCCATAATTATCAGGATGGGTTCAAGCACGCTTCGTTTAAAGAAAATCCTTCAGATGAACATATTCTAAAAGTTTAGAACGTGTTTTTTGGTATTGATGTCTGACAAAAAGATGCAATATAATAAAATAAATATATTAATGTACAATATAATCAAAATTGAAAATTATATTCGATTGGTACTGGAATCGTACTTTTATATAAATTTTGAGATGTCAGAAGAAATGCCAGAGGACATTCCTACCATTCAATGGAACACAAGCAAATTGTTCTTGCAGTCATTAAGGTTTCAAGAACTAGAATAATATGCTTACACCACAAATCAATCCGATTTTTTCTTATGGAAACCTGATATCCAGAACAATTTTATGCAAAATCTTCACAAAAGAGAGTTAAATGCGAGACGTCTAGCAGTGTGTGTACTGTTTACATCATACCATTAAAATGAAAGTTCATTTAGGTACATTCACATATTATATGGCACACAACAGAAGCTATTATTCTTTTCCAACGAGTCCAGAATTTGTTGGCAAAGTTTTAGAAAGGTAATCAAGTTTGGCAGAACCCAAAAACTGACTATAATCCCAATCATAACATTGAAAAAGATGTGTTGAGTTCAGTGCATATAAGTTAGCACTTATATGTATACACTTGTATATTAACTCAAAAAGCACTGTTAATCCTCAGTAATATAGAGACAACATTCTTGATCCATCTAATGGTCCACATACTGATGCAATAGGTTTCATCATGCTCCTTCGACCATCTCTCTTGCAAGTACTATATAAAAAAAAAATCCATGGTTCAATAGTTGATTACATCAACTATTGAAAGCCAGGTCTTTTGCAAGCCTTTCATCTACCAGAGATTAAGTCCCCCTCCCTCGAACCGGGGCTAGGAGCTCTGTGAACCATTGCATTATGCACACTCATGCAATAGGTGATAATTTCAATCAACAAAACAATAATTGTAGACTACACAGCACTTAGTTGGTGAAAAATTACCTTCATGATGAGATTTTTATGCTTATGGGTAGGCCAAAATGTTTTTCAAATCTGAATTCAATTGAGCATTTCAGATGGCCAAAATATATTGCTGCACTTAATGAAGTCTTTCAGGTCTTTGACCTGCCTAGACATAGCAATAGGCCTTACAGCCAAATGTTAATAAACACTATCATTTTAGGCAAAGAGAACAACGGATGTGCCTATACAGTTGTTAGAAGTGACATTCCATATTGAAGCTGATCACATTCAGGCATTGTGCTTTTTGATGTTTTCATTTTGTGTATTTTGAAAACAACAACAAAAAAAAAGTCTTGCTTTTCCTTTGTTTCTGATTTATAAAGCACTGTTTGATTAAAATTTTTTTCTAAATTTCTCAAAATTTCAATAAACATGAATTTTGCTATCTTTTTTTCCTCACTGACTTTTCCTTACTTTTTGAAAACACAGTGTATTATCACAACAAACGCAAGTTTCGAAACTAGAAATATTTTATGTGATTAATAAGCAATTAATATAGATTTTGGTATAGTGTTTGGATCAAACTTTAAAAAACAAAAAACATTAAAAAAATGTAACGAGTAAAAACTAACTTTAAAAACGTAAAACTAATTTTACTTTTGTTTAACATAAAACTAATTTTAAAAATCAACAAAAATTTAATGAATTAAATCACAAGTTGCAGGGAGACAATATTAACCTAGAATTTCTGTAAAAGTATTGTGCACTGACAACATTAATGCGAAATGTATAATCGCGGATAAAAAAAAAGAAACCACTCATATATATATATATATATATATATATATATAAAGGTATAACTTGAAAGGCATTAATGTATGCTTAAAGAATTTTTGAATTAAAAATTTCATAAGGAATATCATTTTGAATTCAAATTTAATAATAGAAATTTCATCTATATATTGAAATAAGAACAAATTTCAACATTTCCAAAGGCTTCACCAGTTTTCCTCATCAAATTTCAAAACTTCATTATAAGCTATTCCCGGGAATCAAATTTTATTAGTATAGGTTCGAATTTTATTTTATTCGTTTTGAAATTATGAGCTAACAAAAGTTTCAACATAATAACCTAATGTTAAAAAAATTTTTAATTAAATTTTGAACTTTTATAGATACCTTAAAAAATAATATAATTATTGATCTAAACTCTTTTTGTTATAATAACATAAGATATTCTACACATTTTGCACGCATATTTATCAATAAAAAATAAATATGCAAAAAAAAAAAAAAAAATCAAAATTAGAGTTAAAAATGTTTTTACTAGTAACGCACTTAAATTTGGACATAAATTGAAGGACAAGGCTATTTCATGACATACAAAATATAGCTCATTCCTAAGAGTAGTTTTCTCATTATATTAAATTTTCTGTTTTGATTCTAAAATGATGTGTTTAGGCCATTAGCATTCATAAATTTCAAGACGTTGACAGATTTTTATTTGGCATTTAAATGCTACCAAGCATGCATTTCTCAAATCAAATGTCATATTCCATGGCAATTTAACTTAAGAAGACATAATGAAATTTCGTCAGTGGCAAAAAAAAAAAAATATGAAACCAAAGTAAAAAAAAAAAAAAAAAAAGATTTTCATAGCCATAATATTTTATTTACAGTCACTACTTTTAAATCTGGAGGAGTGTCTTATAACAATCTAGAAATTTATTCATCGGCTCATAGAATCTTATAGCAAAAAAGGAGAATTTTATTTCCTAATGATAATTTGTAGGCTTGTAATTATTTGATTTTATTAACATATTTATCAAATTATTTATCTTTATAACGATCTTAATAATGTATTACAAATTCCATTTTCTGTAACAACTAAAGGGGGAATTTGTGCTTGTTTAAATTTGTTAAAGTGCACAATATTTTTTATAGTCACAAAATTAATCTGTTGTAATTGTCATTAATATAACAGTGTATATAAATATAAATGGAATAAAAAAAATGTAGGCATCAAAAAATTATTAGATAATGCATTTAATAGTAAATTTTTGGATGCAAAATATATTTTACATTTATTACCTGCACACATGAAAACGAAGAATTTCAAATAATTTCATTGATTCATGAATTATTGATTCAATTTTTAGTTCACTACTATTTTTCTCAGTATAAATTACAAGTTCTTTACTTAATATTTAAAATGAAGGGCCGAAGTGGATTACATACAGTTTAAAAATTTTTTCAATCCGACTGAATGTTGAAATGAATAAACTTTTTGGAAAGTAAAGTTTTTATAACAACTGATAAACAAAGATGTTTTATTATAAAATAGTACTCAAAATTTCGAATGAAATTCATTTTTAAGTTATTACTTTTTCAAAGAATTTGATATACAGCAAAGACGAGACTATAAGAGACCTTAAAGTATTTGCAGATATTTTCTATTTGACCTCGATTGTATGGACAATCATGATTTATGAAATAATTTTGTTTATGAATTAATTCATTTTCTTATATCCTTTAGAAAAAAAATTTAAATTTAAAAAAACAAATGTAAAAATTAAATTTGGATCCGTTTTCAAGCTTTTAAGTATAATTAGTTTGTTTCTGGTAAATTACATTTAGATATATCATTAAGATTTGTAACTTTATTGGTTTTATTACTCCATTTAATATATTTGATTGATAAATGCTACATTTTTTCTAGGTCATTTTGATTAAATTAACCTTGTTATGTTTAATTAAAATTGTTCTAATATAATTTTTCGACCATTAAACTAACTACATCTTAAAGACATCCAATGGAAAAATTATTTTCATAATTGTTATTCTTAAACAATAACTATTTCTATCACTGTACCTGCTTTCAAATTTCTATCAAAACAGCAAAATATGTGATGAATGCTTTAAAAATTGCTACAATGATGGAAATTAAAGATATGTAGAATAAATAAATGAATATTTAGCATGATGTTCTGCAGTTTCATTTCCCCATATGTAATACACATATATCCTATATGTCTTCATACATAGAAATCCTCTGTAATCAGAAAGCATTTGTATAGATCATTAAGTTGCTGGCAAAACATGGCAGAAAACCGATTTACATTTATCAGTGAATGAAATGCACTTTTTTTTTATATATTTGTGAAATAAAGTGATGTATCATTTCATGTCTATTTATGAGTAGTAAGCAATGATGATAAGAATACTAATAAAAAATGCAGGAATAAAAATAAGTTAATTTCTTTCTCTCTCTTTATATAGGCAAGATATTAATTTAAAAAATAAAACCTCATCTCTTTTAAAACAACAAAAAATATATTAAATTTGACTTCTTTCATCCATATAGTATTTTTTAACAGTTACTTATTTTGGTGTCTTCAGCATAAATGTGATTTAAGCTCAGGTGCCATTTAAACAAAGCTTTCAATGCTTTTGAATACATCTTTAAGTAAGAGAATGAAACTTCTAGTAGAAATTTTCATTATCAATATTTTACACAATACATGAAGTAATAATTGATTTAGATTGTAATTTCACAAATGTTTTAAAAGTGTCACAAAAATATAATTAAAAAAAATTATTACCGACTTCCAAAGAATATCTAAATATAAAACATTTCAATGCAGAAATGACCCCTTAAAAGAAAATATCATATCTTCGGTTGTAACCCTCATATATTTACCAAAATATATACTTGGGGCAATTTTTATACCAGAAATATATTCATCACATCAAAAAGCAGTGTTGCCATAAGAAATTTTAAAATTTGTATATTTTCAAATATGTAGATAAACTTTTACGAACATTTTAGGCACAACATTTATCAGTATCTATTACTACCATCAAAATGGTATTTTTAATTTTCATATAAAATGATCAACAGCAGAATAATGCTTTGTGGCTCCTTTTTTACCCTCACTACTGCACATAAATTTTTAAGTTTATAAACAGATAAGCAGAAGTTCAGTAACTTTACTAACAGGAACTTTAGGAGGATTAAAATCTGTATTATATATCCGACCACTAGATTGGTGTAACCAACGACCTTTTAATCTGGAAATAATCACTTCATCAGGTACAGCAAGATTGAGGGCTAATGTAATATCATGCTTTGCTGATAAATCTTCAGCTTGTTTCACAGTACGAGGAAAGCCTATAAATAAAAAGTAAATCGATCAGCATATTTTAAAATTAATAAATGCTTATCCTGCATGAATAAAGTATTTCTGATGATGAAGTGTTCCACTGTGTACTTATTAAGTATTTCATTACAAAATCAACATATAATTGAACTGAGAGCAACACTGGCAAAATCCATTTTTTATATAATTAAATGTTTAGCTAAAATTCTTTTTTGAAACAAAAAAAGAAGCCAATTAATAATTAACATTATAAATAGATAAGAGGTTTAGATATCAATATTTCTCTCCTTTAATCAGTAAGCAATATATGGAAAAAAGTTTCTGGCAACTTGCAGTTTAAAATAAATTTAAGGTATTATAGAATGTTCTAGATTGGAACTTGTCAAAGAAAAATCCAATAAAATCCATGCAAAATTTTTTTGACATCCATACTAGCAAAAGTATTTAAATTTATGCTAAAAACAAAAAGCATTGGTTTAAATCTGTAATAACTGCAAGAGTTTAAATTTTCTGTTTTTGAAATTCTGTCTTTCTAATATTTAAAAAAACAAAAAAATCCTCCTGTACTAACAATTTAATGCATAAACCCAAAATATATTTACATGATATAAAAATGAAAAGCATAAAAATACTGACAGTACTAATTCACTAAAATTCTCCCTCCAAACTACAACTTTCAGTTCCTTCAATTTTGAAGGATTTAGAAGAATATGATACAAGTACATTATTATGGATTAAAACATTAATAGAATTAAAATTTTCATAATATCACAATTTTTCCCACTTGGTTACATGTTAGAAGTATTATTATTAACAAATCTAATTCATAAATAAAAATTCTTTTAATTATCACTCTACAGGTTTCAGTAACAAAATATGCTGAAATTACATGATCATATTTGCATCATTTTAAATACTGAGATTAAAATGATGGATAAATTAAAATTTAGATATTTGCATAGGGAAGGCATATTTATAAATATTATATCAAAAGAAATTGTTACAATTTGTATTAGAGAAATATAATATAAAAAAATAGATGTATTTTGAAAGTAATTAGTAGAATGTCGACTGAAAAATATTAATGGTGTCCACAAAAGATTATTTATACTATCCTGACAATATTCAATGCATATGATCTGTTTAAAATAACTTTTAAATATTATGAGCCCACATACATATAACTTAAACAAGAAATTTCTTGATGTTTTTACTATCAACAATAAAAGAATTTTGCAATTTAACAACAGAAATAGGTATAAAAACTATTTTATTACCATCCAGTAACCAATTACAATTGGTAAGCGATTCCAGTTGTTCTAAAATTAGGCTAGTTACAAGATCATCTGGTACCAGCTGCCCACTTTCAATATACTTTTTTGCTTCCCTCCCTTTGACTGAAAAAATAAGTAAGGCTTAAATGTAGACAATGTCCCTATGTAATCAGATAGGAATTCAATTATATATCAAATAACTAAAAGAAATAAAACAAAGACACACATAACAAATCTCAAAATTTAAAAAATGCTACTGATAGAATGAAAAAGACTAGGCAGTGAAATTTGAATAATAACTGCAAATTACAAGAGAAAATCAATTTTATAGAACCTAATAGTCCTTATAATATCATCCTAACAGATACAGATAGGTCAGTGAGGCATTGAATATAAAAAAATCTCAAATAAGCTTGCTTTAAATGTTTTTATATCAAATAATCTCTGACTTTTCTAAAAAATACATATTTATAATGTAAAAAATATAAGGCATGCATACAGAATCCAGAAATTTAAACAAGTCGAGTTTTATTTAAATTTTACCAGTTAAGAATTGTTCATATTTCAATCATATTATTTAAAAATGAACACATATTTTCATAAGAATATATAAAAGTTTTGTACTTTTTTTTATATACAGAATGAAAAAACAGCTTTTATTCAGCAATTATAATCGGTCATACTTTTTAAAAAACTGCAGTTTTTACTATTAGAGCCTTTCAAACCTTATGGATCAAAATATTAGCCCTTTTAGCTCTTATGAAACCTAACAAAAGCCCATTTTTATACAAAGCTTATATCAGATTCCTCAGATTAATATTATACATCTATATAAAAATATTTAAACGAGGTTTAATAACCGGAGTATTAATAAAATAAATTTGTTTTAGTGAACTGTATTATAAATTATAAGCCTCTATTAATAATAAATAACAAACCAAAAGGAGTGGTTTTAGTTCTATAATCTTAAAAAAAAAATCATAACCAGGCTGTAAACTATAACTGATAAAAAAAAATCAAATTAAGTCTCAACAATGGATAATTTCATGTGCTTAAAAAATTCCACGCAATAGTTTTTGATGGAAAGATATGTTTAAAGTTCCCAGCACATTTAAGGCTATCCAAAAACCTAAATATTTTTTAATCATTCAAAATCCTGCCACTTTTGATATCTATGCTTGTAAAATGAATCTTTTATAACTACGCACATTACAAAATTCCTCCGATATATCTATTATGAAACAAAATTTCATATAGGTATCTGATCCATTTTAGAAAGAAAATTAGTTATCGTCAACAAATTCTTCGGTTAAAAAACCTGATCTAAAAACTATCACCAACAAATCAAAAACTTATATGAACACACACAAAAGGAAATTCTAATTTAAATTGCAAACACAATTTTTGATAAATTACAAATATTTTAATAATAGGTAAGCAATTACTAGTTGCCTGGGCTATATGACTTCTTAAAATATCTCCACTAGCCACATATGACACACTGAAATTTTTCACAATACGCGAGGAAATAGTTCCTTTGCCTGAACCAGGTGGTCCCATAATTACAAAGCGAAAGAAATTCGCCATTCTTAAGCAGAAACACCTGGAGCGTATAATGAGTTAATGTCCTGTTATCACAGAAAAAGCTTATATCACACAAGGAAAGAACTTCCGACTCGAAACGTCACTTTCATATGCAATACTCCGTTGCTATAGTAAAAACAAACACAAAATGAAGCTATTGCTTGTTGCCAAAACTGTCTGTTTCGTCATTGTTTTAACAAAATATCAGAGTTGAATATTTTTGATTTCAGCCAATTTGCTTGTAAATTGTTTAAGCTGATCACATGTCATTTTTAATAATTTCGAGCCCTACTTTTATTCTGATATTAATATCAGAAAGTGTTTTCTTTTAATTTCATGAAAGGTCAACAGATGTCAACACCTTCCAAGAAACAATGCTTCGAAACTTTGTCAATTTCCTCGAATTATTACAGAAAAAGCTAATGGCAACAGTGACTTAGCCTTCTGTTTTTATTTTATTATTAATGTATTTTTAGACAGACAAATGTGTGAAAGATTAAATGTTATGGCTTTATTTTATTTTGCCAAACTTAAGAAGCATGGGTCTGTTTACCAAAGGGCAGATTTACAGGGAAAAGGACGAAGGCACATCTGCAAATATTAGGAAATATAATAATATGCACTTTTACTTGAATCATGTGTTTGGAAAGGTGAGAATAAAAGTTTAAGCCTACTGTTTCCTGTGCGGCAGTAATTATAGCCACAATTTCCTTATCTTATACTTCTTAAATTGATCCCAACTAACAGGTCATACCGTCTAATGTATTGAGGATATAATTTTTCAAAAAAAATTTCGTTTATTGTTTCCGAAAATGATATAAACTGTTTGCGATTTCGGATTTTAATATTTGAAATTTCTTTTATATATGATATGTTTTTATTTGAAAAGTTACTGATATTTATGTGGAATAAGATGTACAGCTGTTAATTGCTGTTGACTTAATCAAAATTGAAGTTGGGCTTATTTGAATTTGTAGACTTTCGAATTAGGTTTATTTTAAATTTTCAACTGTTGTTTTAGTTAACAGAAACGGACCACTTTTGACAGCGAAATATTCACATTATGCCATTACTAATTCTTATTCGCTATCAGCGAAACTGGCTGGTCACTGTGCGTAACTTTTACGAGTTTTTTTATGCGATTAAATTTTATCAAGGTAATTGGGTTTTTGTTGTTTGACCAATGTAAGAAAACTAACTATTTACTTTAAAAATTATTATGCATCATTTTTAGTTTATCTTTTGAGATTTGAATCCGTGTGAAATTATTTTGTTTATCAAAATAATTTCAAAAGATTTTTATAGATTGGATCAAATTATTTGTAATTTTAGATAGTATTTAAAACCATCACAGATAAAATGAATTTTTTTTTAAATGTTGAAATGCTGAACGTCATTATGGTTTTCTTTTTATAAAAATAATTTTATTTTAATTCCATGATTTTTTTAATTTTTTAAAAAATAATTGATTGTCTGTATTCTTGAATGTACTATTTTTAAATACCAACATTTTTCCTTTTTGGAGAATTTTCTTTATAAATTCTGTTAACACTTAACTGGGGATGTTTGGTCTGGATTTTTGGTCACCCCTATTCTAATTTTTATCTCAATTGAATGGGTTGACCCTATAGTTTCCTGTTTCGTGACCTCCAATACACATGCACTTTTTCAACTGATTTCAATGGTTGCTTTTTAAAATAATTCAGTTATTTATTTAAGCGTGGTCTCTAAGACTGCATCTCCTTGTTAGTGTCCCAGTGATAAACAAGGCTTAGCAGATGGCGCTGAAACTTGAGCCCCGAAATATCATCCAATTTATTGGTCCTATTATGAAGCAGTGCTTCAGACACTTTTAAATGAAGCAGAAAGTGATTTTAGTGATAAGGATAATTGTACAGAAGAGTTTTTCTATAAAAGTTCGCATTCAACTGATTTTGATATGTAGGTTCAAATATAATTAATTTTTCTAGTGATAATGTATTTTGAAAAATTTATAAAATATATTAATTTACCAAGAGACATATATGCAGAATTTTTAGATTGATTTTTATACTAGTTTTTAACCTGTATGCTTAAAATTCCCTAGAAAATCTTGCTATGAAAATCACACAAACCAATTAAAAAAAGGGACAATTTTACCCATTGTCAATCCTTTTATTTTTCATATAATTGTTGAATTTTACATTATATTGTCTTCTGTATACCTTTATATACTGTAAAAATAAATATGATTTAAAAAGTAATATGTTTTTTCAAGAATATTATTTATTGTAACATGTAATTTGAGAAGAAAATGTATGTTCCAACACATTTACTTTTTTCAATGATAATATATTTTGAAAAAATTCTAAAACATATCTGTATATCAAGAGAAATATCTGCAAAATATGTTGGCAGTTTTTTGCTAATATATTCATTAGAAAATTTGAGTGTAAATGAAATGTGGTCTCGTAGACCAAAACTTCCCAGTTAAGTCCTAAAATTTCATCTTCCCAGTTAAGAGTTAATTACTGTTCCCTGTCATCGTGAATTGTTTTGCTGTTATAAACTATGCATGTGCATCTTATAAATTGTTTTTAAGCTAACTATGTGATTTATTTTTATCATGTTATTCAGCTCTGCAACATTGAAATTTATTTATAATAATGCTATATTTTTTAAACTTATCCTCTTATATGCTATCAAACATATCATATATATATAAAGTCATGCAACTAATACATTATATATAAAGTCATAACAATGCATTACTTAAGTCATATATATAAACTTAAGTAATGCATTGTTAAATTTTAAACTGTTATTCAATATACTAACTGGACAAATCTAAATATATAATATTGACTGTAAATTTTTTTATTTCATTTAGAAGCTTAAAAAATTTTAGCTGTTATATGAAGGTGCTTTAAAAATAAAACATTTTTTGTGCATATATATTGCATGGAGATAATTTTTATATTACTTATACAAGTAGTTTTCTCTGTCTCGATGTCTTAAAATTTGAAATGAAAATTTTTATTCACTTTTCATATGTATCAATAAATCAGATTAGTCACTCTTGTAATTCGAATTTACAAAAAATATATCTTATTTCGAAAAAAAGCAATGAAAAAAGAGCCATGATTTTATCTTTTGAAGTTGGAATAATTTTTCATTATTTGCATTGGAATAATTTCATTAATAAAGTGAAAGACATGTTTTCTTCTGCATGACTTCTGATTTTTTTTACATTTTTTAAAGTATAATTATCATTTACAGTTTAAAATGCTGGACTATCATTGTAGCTGTTCCAATTTAAAATCTGATGAATTGCAGACTAAATAAATTTGTTATCAGTCATGAAAAACATGTTTTGATCTCATTCTTAAAAAAAAAAAATTAAATTTATAATCTTGTAGTTTGTTATAAAAATACTGTTATTATCAATTTTTTCTTTTTGATTCATAATGTTAATTGGTACTGATGCCTTATGTCTGCCAGTTTTTAATTGTTCTTGATTCAAATTAACTTTTTAATATACTAGAATAAATGCTAATAAGTTTTTTTCACCTATGAACTTCTGTGAAATTTCTTATGCTGAAATTATCTTGTTATTGGAATTGATTGTTAAATTTTATTTGTCTATATTTTAGAAAAGCATTTTTTAATATTTAAAACAAGAAAGCTCCTAATCTCTCTTGTCTGACAAAAGAATTCATTTTCAAATCATGAAGTTTTGAGTATGCTTTTTGCTAGTACCATTTCATAACTCTTTCCATCTTGTGTTTACAAATTATAGGGCCAGTTCAATATTCAGTTATGAATTTAAGATTTTGTTATCTTGTATTTAAAAATGTTTTTGATTATATATATATAATATTATAAAAATTGCAGATGAATTGGGAAATATGTTAGTATTTCAGTTTCATTGTTGCAGGTCAGTATTTCTTATGTGGATTGCAGTTGATTTGAATTTACTATATTTATCAAGAATTTTTTTTGTGTGCTTTCTAAATTTATTATAGAGTTAATATAGTGTATAATAATATATAAATAATATTTATTAATAATAGAATATATACATTTAATTTTAATATTGATTATTTTTTATTTCATCAAATTTAATAATATACTCTTGAAGCAACAAAACTAGAGATATGAAAACAAACAGGGTGGTAAATTTATTATAATTGTTTAGCAAATTATAAAAGTTTTCTGGCAGAATTGCTTTTATTACAAGTTTTTGTCGGCTATAGTACAATTTGAAATACTTTGAAAGGAGTTGTTTAAAAGGTGGGTGGGTGGAATCATTTACAAACAAAACATGTAATTTTTTTTCTGATAAGTAATTAAAAAAGTTTTGGAGCATTTTCAAAACAATGGAAAAAGTGTGAAGCTTTTAAAAGAGATGTCAGAATTAAAATACTTGTCACTGCTATCTGGTGTTTTACTTTATAATGACTTGATTGGAAATATTTCCACCATTTTCCTTTTTGGTAATATATTTGCCCTCATGGCAATGCATTTGAAAGTCGCAAGATTGATTTTTAATTTTTATTTCGGTTTATATGCTATTTTTAAATTTTGGTTTAGTTTTCAAGGGTGGAAAAAATGCATTCTTGGCTTATATTCTGAAATATAACAGTATTCTTATTTCAACGCCAGTTATTAGACCATGCAGTTCGATTGATCTTTTTAAAATTTGTATATTTGCCAATTACTTTTGTATTAAAGTAATTGCATATTGTAGAGGGACGAGACTCTTTATTAGGTGTTATGCCATGGATGAAAGAATGAGTTCAGTTTCAGGAACTACTTTTTATTAGCCAGTTAAGTTCCACGGCACAAACATTTAACACAAGCATATTGAAGAACAAATTCACACGGCAAGCATGGACAACACAAGAGACAAGAATGAGGAATCATGGGAAAACATGGCTCTTGATAGGTGGCAATAGTAGCGCCACCTATGAAGAAAGGAGAAGGCAGTAATTGTAACCGCTACAATATAAATTAAAATTATTATTCATCAATACCATTAAAGTACATTGGCATAGTGGAAACGTTAAAGAAAAAAAAATATTATTTTGTATGAAACAGGAGTCAGAAATCTATAATTTCTGAGCTGTATGCAAATCTTTGGGTAATTCTATTTGTCTGAGTTTCAAGATTTTAAAGATTTCATTTACTTTGTCTTGATACTCGAAAGGTAAAGAGTTGTCTAATTTCAACCTGCAATAAAACATTTACAGAAGGCAGACTGAATAATTATCTGTTATTGGTTCTTAATTTAAAAATGGCTTGTTGAAAATCAGACGTACAAAGGCTTCTTTGGAGATTGCAGGGTTATCTTGCATTAGGTAAAATAAATTTGAACAAAAGTTTTATTTGAATTTCAAACAGATGTAATAAATACTATTACTTGTTCCAATATTCCTTAAAGTACTCTTTATTTGCAAAAAATATATTCTTGGTTCTTAAATAATTTAAAAATTGTTTTAAGGAACATGGCTCATCTGTATTTGTTTTCGGATCCTTAATATAGTTGTATTTAAAAAAAAAATCAGATAAAAATATGGAGTTTTCAAAAATTGTCTATCATGTCTTTTTTACCCATGTAGATGAGAAAAGAAGAAGAGTAAGAAACTTCAAATAAATAATTAAAAGCACACCAGTTTAGTATAATATTTAAATGGGTTATTGAATTCATTACAAGAAGACAACCTGGTGCAATAATTCTCAAGACATACCTTTGGAAACATTTCTGCAGATCTTCACTGATTATGATCCTTAAAAACCTACCCTCTATTCAAAAGTTTATATATGTATGTATAACACTTAGTCCATGTTATCTTATTAACACATTAGCTAGAGTAATTTTGATTGAATTCTTAGGATATGTTGTAAAAAGGATGCAAATCTCGGATGATTTCGTTAGATGGAGTATTTAGCTCAATGGAGATGGCAATGGTGGGAGTTGAGATTTTCATTTCCCCATAACTTTCTTATAATTGAAGATGGAAAAATAAATTAGAGTAGATGAATTAAAATAACTTTAAAATTAAAATTTTTTGATAACTGCAATTGCTTAGAAGTTAGAAACTAAAAATTTATTGTCAACTGTTAACTTTGACTATTTTTAACATGATCTGCATTGCCACATTTAAATAAATTTTAAAAAATATTTCTACGCTCATTTTCTTTCGTTGTTTTGAAATTGTTTAAATCATGTGTGCTGTAAAATTTAACAACTTAAAGAAAACTAATTAAATAATAATAAAGAAGCCGAAATGTTTATTGGCAACATTTTGTGGGAAGATCAGCTTTAGAATACTCCAGAAGCCGCATGTAGTTTAGTTCTTGTGAATGTATTTTATTATAATCTTAGAAGATAGGTTGTGAGTGTGCTTGTTTAATCTTTACTTCATCTCTTAAAGAAATCAAATTATTTTGTAAAGTTGTATTTTCTTTGTGACACATACATAAAAGCGAAATATCACTTGCATCATGAATCTCCTTAAGCATTAAGACAAAATAATATATAAAATTGCATTTTCCTTAGATAGTAGATTTCTCTAAATAAGATTAAATATTATTATAAGATTAAATTATATTATTATTATCTAATGTTTTACTATGCAAAATAAATATCATAAAATTGACTTTTATAAATATCAGTCAGTTTACTAAACAGATGTCAGTTAACTTGCCTAGGTATAAAATGGGTTGCTACTCAGATTTTGAGTTATATTTTTTGATATTTTTTACATGCAGAATAATTCTAAGTTTTATTTTGTGTATTTTATACAGTAAAGTAAATGTGAATGCATTTTTTAAAACTGAACCTTGTTTATCCAGAAGTTTTGTTAATCGTGCTGCCCTCTAGTCTCATGTCTGCCACATTTATGAGAATATACTATATTAAAAAAAAAAAAAGTCAACCATTATATCCTTGATTCAAATATTTTTAAAAATCAATCATATATTCCCTTTTATTCCAATTGACTGCTGTAATTGAAATATTTAAAGTACTATAGTTAAGATTTTAATTCTAGTATTAATTATGATATTTTTTCAATATAATTGAAAAGCCAAATGATAAATTCTTAATGTGTATTTTAAAATATTATTCTTTGCTTTTAATTGAAAAAATAATTGCATACAATTAATTTTTTCAAAAATGTTTAAAATGTAGACAGTAAATTTTTAGTTCTTGCTGGTTAATACAATCTTTTAGTATTTGCCTAAAAACTTCAAACCATTTGAATATTATATTTTTAAATTTGTAATAAACTTTTTTGTATTTTGTTTTTATACTGTTTGTTACCTGATAATAAAGTAAATTACATAATTCAGCATTTATTTCTAAATTTACAGATAACAACTTTATTGATTTATGCAATAGCATTTTTCTCATTTTTTCCATTCTCTCATTTTTCTATGGCTGCTTCAGTATGCAATATATGTTTTTGGCTAAGATTTGAAAAGAATTAATTTAATTTAAGGAATCTAGCTGTGCCTCCTCTATAGGAATTTTGATTCTCGTTAAATTACTACATATCAAGAGCAGGTGGGGAAAAATCATAAGTGAGAGTGCGTAGTGTCACGAAAAGTGCTTAAATTTGTAAACCATTTTTAAACATCTTAAAAATGCTTAATTTTCTCAAAAAGTGCAAATTAAAGATGTGTTTGTTTCCCCAGATATTAAATATAATAAATTGAAGGTATGGTCATAAAGGCTTGTTTATTAGTTATATCGAGAAATAAAACCATCCAAAGGGAAGAATCCAGGATGAAATAGATCCAGGGGTGCCAATACATAAGATAATGCTTAATGATATTTTTTTTCCATTCTCTCATTCTTCCTCAATGTGCATTGTCATTTATTGAAATAGTGGAATGGTTACCTTGAAGGGACAGAACAAAGTACACAATGTGTTTTATTTGTTGTGACTTGAAAACATTCAAGCTTTAATTCTTAACATTCCAGATGGCGAAGAATTTATTTTAGTTGTCTTTACTCATAATAAAAATGAATATATGTATTTGCATATGTTAGTGCTCTATAGGCCAGACCGTGAAACGCAGAGCTACCCAATTTGGCACATGTATACTCTAAAGGATGGGAATGTGCACTTCGAAGCTACTTTTTTGAAATTTCAAATGGAATTTTTAATAAATAGTTAAATGTTAATTACTAAATAAAAGTTAAGTATTTCTCCTTGATAATATCTGTAAATATTACGGCACAAAAGTGAATTCTACATCTTAAAATTTTTTTTTAAAAATTGTTTTCAATGATGCAATGTATTTACTCTATAATTTTTTTTCTATATTTAATTAATTTTTAAAAACTATTTTAAACATTTTTCAATAAGAATTGTAAAAATGTTTGTTTGAATATTAAATATATCATGAATGATAACTGGGAATTTCGGAAGGAGATCAAAGTTGTTGATAATTCACTATTAATGTTACAGATATATTTTCGTTTTTATTTTGCAATCTGAGTTACTATCCTCTTAATACAAATTATTATTGGTAAGGCAGATTTCTAGAAAACAGGCAATGTATTTATTTAAATCTGAGAAGAACATGTAGAAGAATTAAATCTATATTTAAAATATTAACATGAAGAAAAATGGCAATTATAATTTATTGGAATTTCGGTATTTTTCCACAATAACTTCCAAAAATATTAGTGCATAGGAATGATTTTTACATAAGCTTAAAATTCAAACAATTATCTTTTCAATGAAACCATTTTTTTAGCATATTATTCTGTCTATATAATTTATTCTGTTTTTAATCAATTAAAAAAATTATTGCTTAAAAAATATTTTAAGCATAGTTTCTGACAATTTATTTCCTAAAAGATAAAAATAAAAAATTGTAAAAAAAAAACCTGTACGAGCGCATTACGAGTATATGGGAAAAATTAGTTTTTATTAATGTGTTGTCTTTATGTTGACAAAAGCTCAGATTTAAATATTGATTTATATCTTACTACAAACTAAATTTAAAATATGCAATTTCTAGGAAGATATGTGCAAGAAAGCTTCTGTGATCTATTAAAATATCTACAATATTAATTCAATAATTATGTAGTATTTAATGAAACATGGTATGTATATAGTATTCAGGTATGTACTGTAATCATACTTAAACGACTAATTTCTAAACTGTTAGTATTAGGTCGGTATGTCTAATAGGAATATACCTCTAATCTGAATGAAATAAAGAATGCTATTTTATACAGTTTGAATCAATAAACACTGATTAATTACTTGTTTTTGTAAGTCATATTTGGTAATTTATTCTTGAGACACTAACATTTCAAATAAAAAGAAAGGTCCTCTGTATTGTGATTAAAACTGAATGAGTAATAAAAATTTGAATATTACTGTCTTATAAAAATGTTATTTAAGGGTACTTCATCGACCTTCTCTTACAAGATATACCAATCAACTCTTTTAGTTTTCTCCAGGTTGATTAGCCTAAAATTACAAAAAATTGATTGCCGTAAAATAGTAATATTCAAAGCTTCATAATTCAGTCAGATTTAATTGCAAAAGTTTGAATTTTTTTTATTTATTTATTTAAAAGTTGGAGAATCAAGAATATTTCATTGAATATGATTCCTTAGTATTTTAAAGGACTGTAAGAAATTAAAAATTTCAAAAGTGCATTTATTGACTGAAACAGAATAAAAGGTTATTATGTAGGCCCTTGAAATCCTCTAGACAGTAAAATTGATTGTTAGGATTATCAGAGAAATTTTAATTGAATTATTCTTTGAGATATTTCATAAATTATAAAAAATATTCTGTAATTACATAAAACTTCAATGCTGAACGATTCTGTTTTTTGCATTAATATTTTTAAAAAGCATGTTTGCTTACAGCAAAAAAAAAAGTTTTTATATTAATTGAAAATGAATTACTTCTGCTTTAATTTAAAGTTCAAATTTTAAAAGAGGTATTAGAAAATTAAAGAGATAAATTGTGCAGTGAGCAACATGATATAAGGTTTCTAAAATAGTATGAGTTATAAGACTATCAAAATATAAAGCTTAAAAATATTTTATTTAAAAAAATTATTAAAGACTAATTTACACAAAATATTTTATTGAAAATTTGAGCTAGCATTAACCCTAGCAAACCAACTAGTTGCTGAAGATGGCTACTGACTGATAAATGTATGTTTGATCTTTTATGTGTTGTTAATGAAGAATATGAATAAGAATACAGCAGAATGAATTGGGTATGCTGAGAGATATCTTGAATATGAGAGAAGCTGCTCTAAAAACATCAACTCTAAAGCCTCTTTTGTATGTTACATATGCGATCATCATTCTCGTTAATTTGTCATTTTGGGGCAATCTCTTGAGCAATTTATTAAAGAAATTTTACTGTTCTGTATTGAATTGTAATCAATATAGACTAATGTAATTATATTGTCAGTTGTGTAAAATTCAATATGATGAAATTTTAACTGGAAGCCGAAAGTTTTCAATGCTTGTGATTCCTACTCCAGTGTTTTTTTTAATGCCTCCATTTGTTTGAAAATTATTTTTTATTGGACCAATTTCGCCATATTTTAATTTTTATGGGAAAAAAAATGCTAGATCTGATATTTGAAACTTTTAAAGAAATAAAAAAAAAGTTTTCAGAACTTATATTCTTTAGGGTTCAGATTCTATCATTTGTTTACAAATTTTACCTTTTCTCTTTTTGTAACTTTTGTAGGTTTTTTTCCCTTTCGCCATACATATAAACGTTTATCCATATTGACAGAGCAGTACACAGCATAAATCATTAAAATTAGAAACATAAAATTTTGCAGGACATTGCTTCTTGGTATGAGAGACCCAATAAGAATAGATTTTCCAAAATTTTCAATAGAAGTTTATTTTTAAATAATAAAAGCAGAATTTCAATGTGTTTCCACCGTAACATCAAAGTATATTATTACAGAAATAATTTTACATACTTCTTAAGATTTTAAAAAGTACAATTTATAAAAAATTAGTTTTGGACACGATTTGTAACAATGAGTTTTATAGATTGAAATTCCAAGCAATATCATTGCTACGTTGAATCGCATGATTTTACTACTGTTAACGATGTCATAAAAAAAAGTGTTTTCTTTACTTTAATTTAAACGTATAAACTTTAAAGCAGTTCATTGAATGAGATTCTTCTCTTGATGAGTGTTATTAAGTTCTGAGGCAATGTGATATATTGTTTTATGCTGGCTTTAAACATACTTTTTAAAAATGCATCAACTGCATTTTTTATATATATATATTTTTTCTAATTACAGAGGTAGTGTCTTCTTAACTTCAAATTTTTTCTATAAATTCTGAGAACTAGGAACTACGAAGTCACTTTCCTTTCTTCATAAATTGCATGATCGCATTTTTCTGCAATTTTTCTTTAAGCTAAAGAAAATTTGATTTATTTTTTCTTATAGGTTTTAAAAAGCAGATTTTTATTAAATTTTCGAAATGTGAAATATTAAAAAATAATAAAGGTTTTATGTGGAACAAATCTTTTATATATCACTAAGTAACACTTATTTAAGCCATGTTCTGATACCACCAACAAAAATGTTACTTTATATTGGTGACTTTGATGGCATAGAATTTGCATTTGCAATTCAAGAAAAGCTTTAATATACCATGAAATTGCTTATATATGTAAACATATTTTTAAATTTAATTTAAATCCTTATTAATTTTCTAATTTTTATCTTAATTTAATCCATATTAACTTCATTCTACAATATCTTATTTTCTGAGCCAATTCCATCTTTTTTATTTAATTAATGGTACACGAGCTCTGTGAAACTGCTTTAATCGGCATTTTCATATGCTCCTAGTAGAGGGAATCTGTCAACCTAATCAAATTCTTTTAAAAGATACCTATAATTAATTCTCTTACCTAAATCGACACGTGTCAAAGAATCCCTATCAGAATTTCTTTGTATATAAAATCAACGGGGAAAAATATTTTTGTTTCTTTTTGCTCTTGTGTCGCGCTGTAGATTGACATATCTCGTTGCTTCTTCCTTGTACATAAATTATGCCTCACGGAATGGAATAAACGAAGTTAAATTTTCAAAAGTGCCTCTTCTTTCTTCGGCCACGGAGCTGCTAAAAAATATATCATTGCATTATATATATATATATATAATGGGAAAATAAACTACAAAAATTTCGTAATGGCAAAAAGAAACTGAAATTTATTGATGCAAATTCGATAGTTAAAAAAGTACTGTAATGAAAGCAAGCATGATGGTGAAAAGTGCCATTATAACTGTTTGCATCTTCATTTTTGCAAACAAACAATATTTATTGTTTACTATATAAGATTTTCTGAACGTTTTCTTTAAGTAAATATTCATAAGTTTACCTTACAGGCTCAAGGTCATCTTTAAATCTAACATTACTGTGTAGCAGCAAATTATCTTGTCAAAACTATGATATAGAATATAACCTATCGTAATCCTGCTGATGCTATTTAGTTTTATGAAAACTTAATGTCCATTGAGCATTAATGTTTAGCCCAATTTCATGTTTTGGGTGACTTTACGGAGATATCGCCATTTTCAAATGGGGCATATTTATCATCTTCCAAACAAGAGTTTCTTTAACTGTGCCATGTTTGATGAACCATTAATTATCATTTCGATTAACCATTCACCAGAAATAATTGTCGGTTTGTTTTTAGTGCCAAAATTGTTAATAAACCTTTGTCCACCATAACATGTTAATATTCACAAATTATAATTGTTTCCGGGCTTTTGTTAACTCCTTTTCTGAAAAACCTGCAAAGTAATTACTATTTACTGAATTTCAAAGTATATGATAAGCAATAATGGAATTAACTGTGATTTAGATTAATTGCACTAAAATGTTGGAAAATAGCAAACTACTTGTAGTACAGTAATTACTTTTAAAAAATGCAGGATTAGAATACTTTTTTTGTTAAATTTTGAAAAAAATAATATATCTAAAACAATCTGTTATTTTTTTTTAGTTAAGTTTTTAGAAAATTTAGTTTCAGTTTGCATAACTGTGTTCATATTATTCTACCTAAATTACTTATTGGTGAATATAAAACAAAGCATTTATGTATATTGCAAACATGCACATTACATATTTTCATTTCAAAACGATAATTTTGTTAGTGTTTATTTTTAATTATGTTTGCAGCATTGCTTACCATTTCTTACTAATGTATGCCCATTTATTTTAACAAATATAAACACATTTTATGAGCTTAAATTTTAAAGATTTACCAGTTTAGAATCCCCACTTTTATATTGACTTACTGTATATAGGTATATGTAATTTACTGTATATTAATATATATATTAGTATTATAATAAATTAGAAATTATGGTTATTTTTTGGCTTGCACCCTGGTTATATTTGTATTACTGACATTATCATAAATTAATTCTTTCTGTTGACATAAATTCATCTAGTCCTCTGAATCATAGAGGCGAATAATATTTTGAAATAGTTGAGTTTATATTTTTAAACTAGCCACAAAATAGCATATTTATCTTTTATTATCATAAATTCATCTTCAGTTGTTTTAGATCTTAATAAATACTATTGGAATCTGACCTCGTGCTCTTTCATCTGTATAATTTTGGGGAGGGGGGAAGGAGCCCAGCTTTATACTGGCATCTTTCATTGTATAATCATAAAATAGATGTCATTTGAAAGGGTTTAATGTAGTTTTAAAAATTTTCAAATTTAAAAAAAGTTCAAGAGTTCATCTATAAATGAGAGCCAAAAAATTTCCAGTGGCAACTCTCATGTTTCTCATCAAATTTTAAAACCATATCAAAAGTTATTTCTGGAAACCAAATTTCATTAGTTTAGGCCTATTTGTTTATTTACCATGTGTATTGAAGCTTTCAAGATTCTTTAAAAGTTTTAGTTTAAAAAAATTACTATTACCGATATTTTGAGAATATCTGAATTTTACACATCTAAGTATGGAAAACCCCTAAACAGGAAATGTCAAATATCTCCAGATGTAATAATGGTGTATTAAATAAAAGTTGTACTCCGGATATTTTTTCCATTAGGAATCTATTCATGGCATAAAAAAATAAAAAAAGCGTTGTTATAGAACATATCAAAGTTTGTAAATTTTAAATATGTAGACAACCCTTACAAAAATTTTAAGTACAGCATCTTTTAGTATTCATTACTACCTTTAAAATGGTACTTTTAGTTTTTATTTAGAATGAACAATTGCAAAATAAATCCTGGGGGCTCCATTTTTTATCTGCGACTGTATATTTTGCACAAAGAAGGCATGTAATTCATGAAATGTTCATTAAAGAAGCCATCAGTGATGTAAATTCAAGAATCGTCTCTGTCTCTCAATTATATAGGATTTCATTGCTAATTTTTTGAGTTATACACGTAGTTTCAACTGGAAAAATGCTTTAAATATCGGTAAGAAATGTATTTTATGTTGTTTAATTTAATAAATGTGTTTAAAAAATTGCAAATTCTAACTTATTATGATGATTCTTAGTCAGATCAATAATATTTAGTGAAAAATTGTTGACATACCAAAATATATATTAAAAAAAAAGTATGTTTGTTTTCTAATTACAATTGATCAAGTTATAGATATTTACCCTCAGTGGGTGTGGTATACAAATTTTTCTTAAGGGAAAATTTAAAAAACTAAAATGGTATGAAAAGATTAAAAATGCCATAGTCATTTTTTAAAATTGGTTTATTTATGCCCTAGATAGGTGTAAAATAAATTTGAGTTGATACAGAAATATAATACAGATTATTTGATTAAAAAACTGAATTTTTATTCCAAAATAAATGCCGAAAATGCAATTTTGATCAGCGACTATTGATTAAGATTTGAAATAAAAGTTGATAATCTTCTTTAATAGTTACTTATATTTATGATGATTTAAATTCTCTAATTCATGTTCGGTTGAGGAACTAAAACAAAAGAAGAAAGAAAGAAAGAATATTAATAGCAGAAACAAGAATTTTAACACACAACTTCCTTTTTAATTCAAAAACAATCACTCAAATGAAAAATGAATTTTTGATATAAATGAAAGTATTTAAAAAAATTACGAATAACATATTACTTGCTGTGGAAATTTTATATCAAAGAAGGATTTAACTTGTTTCGCTGTTGACTGCTAGCTTGTGATCTTTTAGACTTAATTATTGTTTGTATTTAGAAATATCAGTCCTCCCCCCCCCCCATGTAAATTGGATGTTTCTCCATTTCAGAATGTAAATTTTTTGCTAAATGGGGCACAAAAAGCATTAAACTTATGATATATAAATTGGAGGTTGCTTCTTAAATAAAATGACTAAATAATTGAGTGAAGAAAATAGAAGTAAAAATTGATTAAAAAATAATTAATAGTGAAAATATTTTTAAAGCAGTTGTTATAGCTTCTCGTGTAAAGTATAAATTTTTTAAAAATCTAAATAGCATGACAATGCATCATTTGAATTTGCAAAGGCTCTTGAGGATCTGTCTTAAAGTTGCAAATGTAGCTATAAAATGTATTATAAAAACAGTGATTTTTAGTGTTTCATAAAAGGACCAGTTTTAGTCACAACAGAATTCCTTTTTTTTAAATAAATGATATAGCTTTAAAAATATTTTACTAAATATAATTAATAAAATTGGGGGTTTACATAAAAAATTAGATTTTGTAACTTTTTGAGAAATGTATGTTTGATATAAACAATATATTATATATAATACTTCCTATCATATAAAGTATTTTTCCATTTGGAGCTATGTCTGTCTTAAACTGTTCAGATATTATTTATTGAGCTATTATAAGAGTGGACAGCCTAAATATAACCACAAGAGAAATAAATTGTCATGTACTCTTTTAATTTTATTTTTCTTTGTATAGAAATGTATGGTTCTCTGTTCCGCATATGGCCATCAAGCTGGAGATAATGTGCAAGTTCTCTGATAAAAGATGAAGAGTCAAAGATTGTACTCTTTTGAATATTCAAAATGGGGTAAGAGTCTTTAATAAGATTTTTGTAACTGTGCATATTTAACCGCTTACTTTAAGTACTTCATATACATATATATTGTTATAATCGTATCTAATAACTGCATGTCGTTAAGAGTAAATTTTAAACAGTTTTTGATATGGTTATATATTGATTTATTTTATTTTTAGCTAAATATCTTTTTTTATGAAATATATATGTAGGTTATTAGCTCATTTTTCTATAATATTTTTTTGTAGTATTTAATCAGGTAACAAAGAATTTTACTATTAATTTTAGTGCAAACTAGTGTTAAAGTAGCCTTGAAATTTTTAATAGAAATTTGATATTTTTAAACTTCCAGAATTTTCATAAATTTTTGTTTTTATGAAGTTTAAAAGAACATATGCAATTTTTTTTTATAGTGAATTAAAAAAATTGAGTGAGGAAAGTTTGACTAGGCAGCCAGAAGAAGTATTTGACATCATTTGCAAATTAGGGGAAGGGTAAGTTTTTAGTTTTTGATTGTAATTATCTTATCTAGTTTTAAGTTGTAATGCATTTATGTTTGCATACAAATAATGTAATTTTTACTTTGAAATGCTTAGAAATTCATTCCCCCCCTTCTTTTTATGACAGGAGTTATGGCAGTGTCTATAAAGCTCTGCATAAAGAATCTGGTCAGGTGCTGGCCATTAAGCAAGTACCTGTGGATACTGATTTGCAAGAAATAATAAAAGAAATATCTATTATGCAACAATGTGACAGCTTATTTGTTGTAAAATATTATGGCAGTTATTTCAAGGGAACAGACTTATGGGTAAATTTTTAGCTAGTTAGTGTTTATGTAATATATGTGTTTACTGTACTCATGTTATCTAATTGTAATGTTATTAATATGTGCAATTTAAAATCATTCATTAATAATATGAATAAAAATGAATTGTATTCAGTTGCTGGAATAATTATGGAATGTTTTTTGAATGATATTTTAAAATAAATGAATAAGCATTTTAAAATTCTTTAAATAATGATGAATGTAACATTATATAGTTAATGCATACAAATTGTGCTTAAGAATTGTGAACTTTGATGAAACCATTGAAGCAAGAGTGTGAAAAAAGTTTAACTTATTTATACTGCTTAATCACCTGTAATGTTTCAGATATTTTTCTTAATGAAATTGCTTACAGTATTGAATAGTTTTTTTTATTCAGTTTTAATGAACTTTTTTAGATTGTTATGGAATATTGTGGTGGAGGTTCTGTGTCGGACATCATGAGACTACGGAAGAAGACTGTATGTATTGTTACAATTTAGGAATGTATTTCGATTTTTTTTTGTTTTAAATTAGTTTTTGTCTATTTCACAATTGAAAAATTTAAATAGGTTGCAGATCAATAAAATCTTTTTGAAAGAAAATATGACTACTTTGATATGAAAAATATTATTTAAAAAATTCAAAATTGGGGTGATTAATTTTTCTCTTCTGATGACTATTTGCTTTTGTTGGGCACAGATATTTAAGAGGAGTGTAAACATTGTGTTGTTGAGGGAATGTATTTTAAATAGACAAAATCTCAAGATCCCCTTGTCTATTTAGTGAGAGGAAATATCTATTGTCATTTTCAATATTCCATGAGATAACTTGTTCTGGTTTCCATAAATTATTAAGAAATCTTGCAATTGTACACTTGGTGGTAAAATAAGGTTAGAGAGTGGAACTACCTGCAAAGTTATTGAAGTTCCTCATAAATTTACCATATCATAAAAGTGCGATTCTAATACTTTTGCAATAACATCCAAACAGTGCTAACTGTTAAAGACTAAACTATTATTTTTGACTGTGTAATGAATTGAGTTTACAAGTTAATTGAAAACTGATTGAGTATATAACTAAAATCGATTAATTCTCCTTATTTTAGAAACATTTTATCATATTCTTATAGGAAATTTTAATATCTATCATTATTCAGTGATTTAATTTTATAAATATTATTGTATCTGTAAAATATATTGTATCATTTTGTTTTTATTCACTGTGATATGTTTTGGGTTTGAATTTTTAGCTGACAGAGGATGAGATTGCTACTGTTCTGAATGACATTCTGAAAGGTCTCGAGTATTTGCATTATCGTCGAAAAATTCATCGGGATATCAAAGCGGGAAACATTTTGCTAAATAATGAAGGGCATGCGAAGTTGGCTGATTTTGGTGTTGCTGGACAGTTAACAGTTAGTATACTTTCACCTGACAGTATTATCACTGCATCTCTTCTCTCTCCTTCAGATTTCTTATTTTGCATTATATTATTTATGCACTCTAAAATATTTTTGGATAAAAAAACATCCTATTGAAAGCTAATGAAGTTTGTAATTAAAAGTTTGTGTTATTATTTTACAACCAAATGTATGATCTATATAGATATTCTAAATTATTTTTAATATAATTTGAAAATATTTGTAAGTTCTTGTTTTTTTTTTGTTTTAAAAATTTTGCATAATATATCTTGAATATATTACTTGGATTTGTTAGACTTAGTTGATTATGTTTAGATTTGAATGCCGGATGTGCAAGAGTATTTGTAGATTAATTTACTTATTTCTTGAGTGATATGCCATTTTTCACTTTTCTATCTTCTTGAAGTGATGTCATATTGTATCCAAAATGATATTGTACATAATTTAAAATATCTGTTTTGAAGTTTCTATGATAACAAATTCTTTCAATAGGACACAATGGCAAAAAGAAATACTGTTATTGGTACACCTTATTGGATGGCACCAGAAGTCATTCAAGAAATAGGTTATGATTGTGTAGCTGATATTTGGAGCCTTGGTATCACAGCACTGGAAATAGCAGAAGGAAAGCCTCCGTATGGAGATATACATCCTATGAGGTGATTAATATATTGACGTTCTGTGATGGTGTATGTTCATAGTTTATTAGAAAATTGGTCAACTTTTATATTCACTTTAAGGGAACTAGAACATTTATACCTTCAAGAAATTGATTTTTCAATTTTCGTCTAATAAAATTGGAAGAATTTCACTGATTACAAAAATGAATAACTTGGCATAGGTCCATAGGTTTGAACAGTTGAACGTTTATAAATCTACCTTTTACAATGAATCTAACAACAGTTCCTTTGATAGAAAGATAGAGCTTTTAGCCTTTTTCTTGAAATATTTCTATATGCATAGGACGCCTTCTATTCATTACAATCATATGAAATTTTATGCAACTATATTTATAAACATTATGTATTTGCTAAACATTTACTTTTTTTTCTGCACAATAGTATTAATCTTTAAAGACTATTTATGATGCAAATATATATTTTTTATAGATATTCATGTTACACGATATTCATTTTTTAAAAAATTTATTATTAGCATATTTAAGTGGAAATAAGTTCACTATAATTATTAAACTTATGTTCATACATTATACTAATATTTAAATTATTTTACTCAGAATTATTTTTTCTGAGCCTACCGATTTTTGGTTATGAATTTGAAAACTATTGCATCATAGCACATATTCGATTTGGTATTAAAAAACAAATATTTTTCTACTGTTTTATAATTAAAATAAATCATTCGTTCTACATGTTTTAAATTTTCTATCCGTTATTAAATTTTTCTTACAAAAAAATTCCTTTATTTGCAACTGAAATTTCGATAATTTTCATTGTTGAGAACGTTCCGATTCTCTTAATTTTTAAAATTTTCAGTGTACTTGGGAATTGTTAGCTAAATTCTTTTTACTTGTTTCCTCATAAAATATTTTAGTATCCATCTTTTTCTTTTTATCAGCTATTGATTGGGTTTAAATTCATGTTTGCTTTGTAGAATTGATGCTTAATAATCAGTATTGAACAAGAAATTTTATCCTTTTTATTTGAGATTTGTTGGCTATAAGAAATGCTTGAAATTGGGTTTGTATTTAAATAGTTTTCCCGAAAAGTTATATTTTCGTATAAAGAATGCGACAGTATATTGTTTGATTAAAAGAGAGAAGTCTGAATGTTACTGTTGTGTAAATCATTTAAGATTGAATAAAATGTAATGAAATGATAGAGATATCAATAAATAATACAGTAGCTGCCATTTAATATGTTCACTTTGTGCTTATGGATTTTGATAACGTTAAGCAGTTGATAATAATTAATCGAAATGGTTAAAATAAACTATATATTTTAATTATATCAAGAGAAAAGAGACATTTAAGTATAGATATAATTTATTTCAAAAATAGAAATTTAAAAAATTAATTTTTTTCTTATTGACAATTACTTCGATATTCTAGAATGTTTCATTTTCGGCGCAAAATAGCTGCATTCGTTAGTTCAAGCATGTGCGTTCTTTCTGCTGAGTTATATGCAAAGAGGAAATTCATTTTAAAATTGCTGACATATGTGGCGCTTGTTTGATGAGATTTTAATATCTTCAAAATAGTCGACCATCCTGCCGCATGCGAGATATGTTCTGTTATCCGATTTCTCAGTGCGATGAATACCAAAGCTTGTGAGATTCACAGATAAATTTGGGATGTTTACAGCCCAATGCGATGCACGATTCCATGATCAGAAAGTCGGTACAACACTTTATGAAAATTTCATCGATAACAGATAGGCGTTCATTTCTGATTAATGAGGATTTGATTGCAGTAGTTAATACTATGATTATAGAGAATAGACGTTTCATAATTACAATTTCTCTGGAATTTTCTCTGATTTGCAGGTCACTTTTGAACGCGATTGTGTCTGAAAGACTGAAATTTCTGAAATTGTCTGCTTGGTATACATTGTAACCTATAGTTGCAGTCTTATGCGGCGTTGGCAAGGCCATCCAAGCACTCGTGCCTCGCTACGATAAACACTTAAACAATGCTAGTATCTATGTCGAAAAATAGTCTGATTACTGTAGTTCATTATTTAATAAAGGTTAATTCCAAATGATCGTTTCCTTTTTTGTTTGTTGCTAAACGGAACTTACTTTCTGGATGACCCTCATATTTCTTAATGATTCTCTTATAAATTATCCGTTATGTTTTTCTTACCCTTTTAAAATTTGCTAACTTATAATAATGTTAAAGTTGATAATGCGGGGCTCTAAATTATGAAGTGCTTGACTCGTTTCGGCGTCCATTGTAAGGTATCTTCAACACATTTATTCCTGTCAGACTAATCAACATTTATCGCTTTGTATTCCTTACAAAAGGCTCATGATTTTCAGCATTTTTTAAGAATCTGTGAAATTTTCAATCGCACTGCAACATTGCATTGACTAATTTTAGGTAAACTTTCATAACTGTTTGATCTTTAACTCTTTTTCTTTAATCCATTTTGCATTTGTAATTCAGTTGTAGGCAGTATTAGTTTATGGCTGTCCAACAGACCTGGCAGCATAGGCTATCTGTTTATATCATTCGAAATTACTCTAGTTCAGACAAAAGAATGTTTATCCCATCTTATAGGAAAAACGACTCCTAGATGTTTGCTTATTAGGGGTTAAGCAGTTTCATGAATGTCAGTCATTAAGCTGGTTGAAAATGAAGGATTGTTGAATTATATACTTCAAAACTGATATTATTAAGCTATGTAGTAATCACATTAAGCAAATATTTTTATGTAATTTGAATGCGTTGGTTCAGGAATAGAGAAATCTAATATGGTGTAAATGATAATATTAATTGAATTCATTTAATTTGGAATTCTTGGGTTTTCCGTTTGCGTTCATAAGTTTTTTTAATAGTATTCATGATTATTTGATAAGCATAATCTTAATTCATTCAAATGATGTTTTACTGAATAGATTTTAATTACTGGATTGGAAAATAGAAAACCTATTTGACTTCTTCTATAAAATCTAGTTGTTGTGTCACTGGCTTTTTGAAAGCATGATATTCCTATGCATTTCATTTTACCAGTGATCAGAAGAATAAAGGTGTAAACTGGAGGAAAGTGCAAATCGCAGAAAGCCAATTTTATTAACCTCTTCAGTCTTGAGGTACACATATGTGTACCTGCAATTTTTTTCATTTTTCTTATCCGGTAAAGTTAAATTTTGCGAAATAATGCATGCATTTCAACATTTATGAAAGTAGCTTCCATTTTGCATCAATAGATAGCACTACAGTTCGATATTTTTTTCATATCCATCGCTATTAATTACAGACATAACGAAAATGGCGTTGAACACAAAACACAGCAAATATAAGTACCATTTTTTAATATTTATTATTAAAATAAACACTTGTATATTTTTATAAAATACTAAGTGTCTAGTTAAAGTCATTACCAAATTGTATCTGGTTTCTATAATAGAATCGGTGAAGATACAAGTTTAACTAAGGTACACATATGTGTACCTCGGACGTTTTCGCGTCCGTTTCCTGACTGCTTGCGATCCATTGCGCTGTTTATCTTTCGAGCTCTTGTTTTCAAATTGTAATTTCTTGTCCTTGAATATATTGTATATCTTTTTTATAATAAATAATTCTTATGTTCTGTAATGTAATAAAATATCAGTTTAAAAATATTTATTTTTTAAATTTAGTAAGAAATTTAATTTTATACATGTCTTGTAGTCAGTAATTGATATTTCAAACCGACATCATGTATAGAATATACGGAATTTTATAAACTAATAATTTTTTTTCACGTCAAGTGGCTTTAACTCAAAAGGAGGTTATTGAGCTTTTAGGAAAGTGATTTTAGGGGAGGCAATAAAATTTCTCATGTATCGAAAATAATGAAACCCGGCAAATAGGATGAATGGGTCACACACGATAGTCAAATGTGCCTTGTCAAGTAGAAAGATAATAAATCCGTGACTATTATTCACATGTATAGGTAATGAGTTCATTGGAATAGGCAGAAGACAGACAAAATAATTGAAACAAAAGGCTGATATAAAATAATCTGCTATTAAAAGCATATAATATGAGAGGCATCGACCATTATTTTGCATATTACCGGTATGCAGTAATTACAAAAAAATGACCGACGCGAGCATTCACGTATTTTGTAGATTTAGTAGTTGTCAATTGCTTGATATACTATAAAATGGTGGCAAAGCGACAAGCTGAGCTGTCAGAAATGAACGGTCCCTGTTGAAATATGGGAATTCTCATCATCTGCAAGAAAGGAAACCAAGAACAAGTAAAAAATCATCTTTCAATGAAAACAAATTAATAGAAGAAGGGTCATCAAATAATGGAAATGCAACTACAAGACTTTTGGAGATTTCATTACCACCATCTGGTGAAAGTACCTTTAAAAAAGCAAGAAAAATTGCTCCTTCCCAATTAAAAAGAAATAAGACTAGACATGTCAAGCCATCTACAACATTACATGGACGATAAGTATGTATCAAAATTCAGGTATCCAGGATGTAACTCTAGGAGAAGAGTCAAGTACTCAAAATGCCGTATCTACTTATGTAATATTTTTTTTAATGAAATTTCATTCAAAATAAGGTTTAATAGATTATTAATATAATAAATTTTGCATTTTTTTCATTTATAAGGTCTTAGAATAAGAAAAGTATAACTATTAAGTAACAAGGAAAATTAAATAATTTCCTTTTGTCGAGGATGCTTTAACTTGATAAGACCTGAGGTACACATATGTATACCTTAAAATTATGAAACTTAAAATTGTTTGATCAGCAAATATTTTTTTCCACAAACTATTGCGATATAATAAAGGTAAAAGATCTTGAAATCAAATTTTTAAAACAGTTTTAAAAAAAGTCAGGACTGAAGAGGTTAATACTGAAATTTAATCTGAAGAGATCAAAAGAAGTGTAAAAGACATGGAAACTTTAAAGATAGTAGAGTACTGAGTAATACTCTGTTATATGCAATGATATTTTAAAATATAATTTAAACTTAATTTTCTAATTTTTCGCTCAATTCAGCACAT
Source organism: Argiope aurantia (assembly GCA_026543865.1). Classification (NCBI taxonomy): domain Eukaryota; kingdom Metazoa; phylum Arthropoda; class Arachnida; order Araneae; family Araneidae; genus Argiope; species Argiope aurantia. The sequence goes on along the minus strand of JAPMOR010097773.1, from coordinate 485,546 downwards.
ATAACTTCATTCTAAAATATTCTCTTATTTCCTGATTCCATTCCACTTTTTCTGTTTAATTAATGCAACAGAAAGCTCTGTAAAAATGCTTTCATCACTGATTCCCACGCTTCGAGTTAAGGGATATTTCTGCTTGTTCATAAATCATGCCTCCCGGGATGGAAATAAAACGAAGTTAAAAATTCAAAGTTTCATTTCCGTCTGCGGCCACGACTCTGCTTCGAATATATATATATATACAGGGTGATTATAATTAAAGTTGAAGTTTCAAAACACTATAAAAAAAAAGAACCACTAATGAGAATGACGTCAAATTTGAACAGCATGTTATTGAAGAATGCGGAAAGCGTATGGCAGAAGAAAAAACATTAGTTTCAAATTTTAGCAAAAGATGGCGCTGTAAGTGACAGAAGATGTAAATTAAAATACTTGTCATGCGCACTACACATTTCATTGTTATAAAATCGCCAGGTACACGGCTGTTCCTCGTTCCGCGTCTCAGACGTTCGCCATGGATGTCTCGCTGCAGGACCGCGTTCTGCTGGTAAAGCTGTATTACAAGAACGATGATTGTGGCAAAAGAAGCTCTACAAAAGTTCAGTACACTGAAGGGTATAAAAGAAGGCGTTGGTCCAATGAGTGTCGTGGGTCTAAAGAAAATGATGCAAAAATTCGAATCGACAGATTCGTTTGATGTGCAATCTGGTAGAGGGAGAAAACGAGTGCATTCGACGGTAGTTGAAGTGGCCACATCATTACAGAAGGGGTCGGTCAGTGGTGTACAACCGTCAATGCACGAGGAATTGCCCGAACATTGGACAGGCCTACGAGCACGGTGTTGAAAATTATACGAAACATCCTGCAATGCTATCCATACACAATTGGCCATGTGCAGGGGTTGCTTCCGTCTGACCTGCCAGAAAGGGAGACGTTTGCGTTAGAATTTCTTGCTCGCATGGAAGTGGATAATGAATGGTCGTGGAAAATTTTGTGGACAGATGAAGCCCATTTCCATCTCACAGGGTACGTCAATACCCAAAATTGTCTAATATGGGCAACAGAAAATCCACTGGCAATTCACCCCGTACCACTTCATCCTGAAAAGGTCACAGTGTGGTGAGGCTTTACGGCATCATTCATCCTACAGCCATATTTTTTCGAGCAGACGTGTGCTTCCTGTCTGTTTCAGCTACCGTCACTGTTCATCGCTATGCTTATCTTTTGCGCAACCAAGTCATTCCAGCCCTGCAACAGCTTGAATATGTGGATGGAATCATTTTTATGCAAGATGGCGCTCCCGTGCACATGCCGTGAAGCAGCTGCTGGAAGCGCCATTTCGGAAATGCTCGAATTATTAACCGTCATTTCTTCACAGCCTGGCCGTCCCGATCACCTGATTTTACTCCGTGTGACTTCTGGCTGTGTGGTTATCTGAAAGATGTTGTGTTCCGTGTTTCAATTGCAAATTTAGCGGTATTAAAGGCATGGATTTCGCAACACATTCTGAACATCACCCCGGAAACACTGCAATCCGTTGTGGAACATGCTGTTTGTCGCTTTCAACTTGTTGCACACAACAGTAGACACCATATTGAACATGTTTTGCGCCATTTTCGCGATATTTCCGAACTTCTTTGATGAATGGTTCTTATGCGGTATGTCGCCGCAAAACTCTTGAAACCGATTTGTCCCTTTCGATGTGATATGTACAGTCATGCAAATAAAACTACTCAACAATTCTAATTTGTCAATGCGTTTTAATGTGGAACTTACATCTTAGCCGTTGTTTTACGAATCATTTCTCATTTCTCGTCGTGATTCTACCGCTTACAGCGCCATCTGTTGCTAAAATTTGAAACTAATTTTTTTCTTCTGTCATTCGCTTTCTGCCTTCTTCAATAACATGTCTTTCAAATTTGACATCATTCTCATCAGTGGTTCTTTTTTTATAGCGTTTTGAAACTTAAACTTTAATTATAATCACCCTATATATATATATATATAATACTGAATGATAAGACTTTGAATTATTAAGTTTGCTTTATCGCATCCCAGGAGGCACGCAATATGTACAAGCAGAAGCGACGAGCACAACACAGAACAACAAAAACGAAATGAGGAAAAGCTGATGAAAATTTTATCCCTGTGAGTATTACTGTGAGATTTTAATAGGGATTTCCATCACGCGTCAATCACAAGTAAGGGAATCCTCTGGATCTTTTAAAAGAATGTGCTTAGCTGGACGTATTTTATCCCTTCACTCGGAGTGTGGGAACAGCTGAATAAAGCATTTTCACAGAGCTTTTGTTGCATTAATTAAATAGAAAAAATGGAATGGGATCAGGAAATAAGAGAATATTTTAAAATGATTTTAATATGAACGAATTTAAGAAAACTTTGGAAATTAATTAAGTTTAAATTAGATTTTAAATATATATATATATATATATATAATATATATATTTAAATATATATATATAATAACCATAATTTATACTCTTCAAATTTTTTCGATTATCAAGATTTCTTTGTAATAGCCATGACTGGTGGGATGAGCAATCCTAAAAGGAAGGCAGAAAGTAAGAAAAAGTTCATGACAATATCTTTTGTGTTTATATTGTTTTAGAATGGAATTTTGGAAAGAAAGCAGTTTTGGTTTCAGCATATATTCGTGTCATTTGCGAGAAAATGAAAAATCAATCTATGCAACTTCAGAAGTTAAAATAAGCCACCATGTTGAGTAATAAAAAAATTATTATTTTGAGAATGTGAATAAATTGAAATTATTTATATATAAGGTATACGAGAAAGAGTTTCGGTTTTATTTTTTAAACGATTGTACATAACTTTTAATTGTTAAAGTAAAAGAGAAGTGATGGTTTTCTGTTTACTTTTCAGTTAGTTTTGGGTTTTATTTTTTAACAAGTGTAAATTTATAATTAAAATATTTTTATTTCAAGTTGCTATGTAATCATTTTAATAGCATAATATGTCATAAAACTGAACATATGTATTTTATTATAGGGCTATATTTATGATTCCTGCCAAACCACCCCCATCATTTCGTCAACCTGATCTTTGGTCTACAGAATTTATTGATTTTGTTTCAAGGTGCTTAGTTAAAAATCCTGATGAAAGAGCTACTGCAACAGAGTTATTGCAACATGAGTTCATCAAAAATGCCAAACCTGTGACAATCCTGCAACAAATGATAGCTGAAGCTAAAGAAATCCAAGAAAGTGAAACTTACCATAGAGACAGATTGAATAACTTGGATTTTGTAAGATCCATTCTTGTTAGGCTTGTCTTAAAAATTGTCTTTGTTAATAACTGTTGTCTACAATTGATATATAATTTTTTAAAATTTTTTTCATAGGATGATGATGAAGTGGATTCACATACAATGGTAGAATTCTTAGCAGATTCTGGTACATTAGTTCCAAGCAATAGTGATTCTGGTGAAAATAACACATTGATTGCTCATAGTGACTCAAATACTCTTGTTGCTTGTGTCAATAGTGATATTGAGTCAG